>JAJHZJ010000177.1:1500000-1717500 GCA_023548195.1 Bettongia penicillata ogilbyi | reverse complement strand
AATTCCAAACCATACTGGGTCAAAACTTGTGAGTCAGCCTTTGCCATACATGTATACTACATATGCACCTCACTACCAGTCTACTGGAAATGTATGCTTTACTTGGATGCCTGGATGCCCATGGATGCTTTACTTAGAGTGTGTGTCCCAGTATTTGGAAGAAAGGAAATGTTTTATGCCAACTGTTTTTCCTATATGACCTTCAATAAAATGCTTTTTACCAAAAGGTGATTAAGTCTTTTGGCTGACTGTCAGTAGAAGTCACATCAATAAAGATTTGTGTGTTGCAGTAGTAAAAATAACTGCCCTCCAGTTTACCTCTAGAATCTTGAGAGAAGTCACCACTTATGGCATCCAACATGCCAGTGAGAGTTTAAGTTGGGAAGAGTAGCCCAGGAAAGATGCTGCACATAAAATCTATGTTTCAGCCAATTGGACTACACTTTCTCCTGCCTTCTCCTGTGTATTTGCTTTTTGTTCACTCTGTCCTGGAATATATTCTCTGCCTCACTTTGTATCTATCTGTTGTAATCCCTACTTTCCTTCTAAGTCCAGAACACCAAAGACAAAGCGGGGGAGGAGAGGAGAGACAGAGAGAGACAGAGAGATGCAGGGACACAGAGAGACAGACACAGAGAAAGAGAAACAGAAATTGGCACTGAAGGAAGGAAGCAAATCTCTGTACCAGGAAAAAGTGCCATTTCAGGTCTCAAGAAAGAAGCATACTCCATTTGATCCATGGAGCCTTCTCTGACTTCTTGAGGTAAAAATCAAGTTTTGTGCCCTCACTTTTTGCCTGAACTTTTGTGCTTGTCACTCTGCCTTGTATAATAGATACTTTTATACATATTCTTGTTTTCCAGAATGAAAACTTCATGAAGGCAAGGTCTGTATCATATGTGTCTTTGGATCTCCTGGGCCTAATGCAGGGCCTTGAACAGGGATGTGACAAATAAATATTTGCTGAATTGCATCAATTTGAAACTCGATGAACCAGCCAGGGTCACATTGTCTTCTGCCAAAATGTTCAGGCTTTGGAGATAGCAGCTATCCTTTTGTGAGCAAAACAACTTAATATTTAGGTTTGCCAGGCTGTCTGATACATGTCTGCCAGATGGCTCTTGTAATAGAAAGTGAAAAGTCATGTTTATTTCCTACAGATTGGGAGGGAGCCACAAAGGCTTTCTTTTAGGGAGCTGCCTGGAGAGTGAGAACACAGATGTGTGTCCAGATCTCAAAAGCAAATGAACAGAGGACTTTTCAAAAAATAGACACCCAATAAAAATGTGTTGAATAAATGAGTAAAATCCAATACACGGTATGATTCCCCTCCTATTGCCTTCTCTCTCTCTCTTTCCCTTCCCCTTTCAATCTCTTTGTCTTTCCCTTTCTCTGTCTCAACTCTGATACTTTAATATCTAATATCTATCGTTATCAAAATTTATAACTTAATGACCATTCCAAATGTGATATAGCTATTACGCACAAAAGAAATTTAAAATTATTCACAATCTCAATTAATAATTTACTTGTGTCTTAAGGCTTACAAACAACTTTGCTTTCAAGGAATCAAAATTCCACAGTTGGAAGGAACCCTATAACTGCCCTAGTCCAACATCAGTAAAAGCATTAGTATTTCAGAAACCAAAAGATTACAAAATCCCAAGTGGACAGAACGTTAGAGTTGGAAGACACTGTAGATACCATCAAACCCAACCAATATCTGACCAATAATGTCCTCTCCAATATTTCCATCAGGCAGTCATTCAGTCTGAACTTGAAGATGGTTAGTGAGAAGAATTCTACTAACCTAGGAGAGGTCATTCATGTCATTTGTGGCCAGGCTTTAATGGTTGGAAAGTTCATCCTACCTTGCAATAGAAAAGAAGCTTCTGTTCATTTGTCCTAGTCTCTCTCAAGGGCTGAACATATAAAATCTAATCTCTCTTCTTTATGAGCTACCTTTAAGGCAGCTAACAGGAGTCTTCTCTCCTCTAAGCTAAACATTCCCACTTTTGTTAATGGTCTTTGTGTGATATGATCTCAAGGAGCTTCATCATCCTGACTGCTCACTCCTGGACCTGCTCATTTGTCAATATCCTTCCCAAAATATGGCACACAGGACCTCTAACAATTGTTTCTAGATATGCCTTCTGGGTCTAATAAAAACAAGACCTTATATCATACCTTATATAAGATGGAATTTGATGATCCATCTTCTTCCCCTCTTTGAAAATCCTGAATTTTGTTCATCTCCTTTACTGTGAAATCTTAACTCCTTGTGATTTTTCAAAGATCACTGATAGCATTTCAACAATCATATCTGCAAGTTCTTTTCAAAGAGCCTGGTGGACAGTGCTTTTTGCAGGAGGTTAGCTGCTCTCTTACTATCTCCTTACTTATCTTTGATCTCAATTCCATTAACCATTCTTGTTGTATGCTTCTCATCTTTGTGATTATCTTCCTTAGTTTTTTCTAGAACAGAAGTAAAACAATCATGGATTGGGTGTACCTTTGCTCCATCTTTCTGTCTGCCCAAACAATGGTTCTACCCCTTCTTTAATCTTCCTTCAACTCCATCATGCCTAAAAACCAGATGAGTGTCATCGTATTTGAGAAAAGACATATTTGTCTTCCAGTGAAAAGAACTATAGTCTCATAAGAGCCATGCTGGGTTCAAAATCTACTATTTGCCAATGGAGGCCACAATACCCAAGAAATGCTCGTCCTGCCTTCATTGCTCATCTTCCAATCACTGCTATACAAAAATGCATTCTAAGGTCAGATTTACAAGCAGAAGTGCTTAGAGTGCAAGAAAGAAGGTTTTGCTTGTTCCGTTGAAGAATCATAGAATTGGAGAGCTAGAGGGGATCTTACAGATTTCATAATCCCATGTACAAATGCAAAACTGAAGCTTTGAAGAGGTCAACAACTTTTCCTGAGGTTATAATGCTGGCTAGTGACAGAGTCAGAATGAGAAACCAGATATTCTACCTTCCAGGACAGTGTTCTTTTGACTCCACATCTCCATTCATACAGATCTATATCTTCCCACTGGACCTAGATGGCTATGAGGTTGTAACTTTGCACAGTTCTGCCTCACTTAAATCCAAGGCACCAGCAAGTCATGACATTCTTAAAGGGGCATGAAAGGGAAAGGATATTGTCTTTCGTCCCTGCCCTACAGATGTTGATATGCTGGTTGGTTGTTATCCTTTGTTCTCAAAGAGGATGAGAATGATATTGTTATGTTGGAGTCAAGGTATAGAGTATCCATCTGTGGCTGATCAGACCAATGTGAACTCGGAACACTCTACCACAGGTCTGGCAGAAATAGTCCATATGGACATTTGGAATGATGTCTCTAAATTTGCACATTTCACATTTCTTTTGAGCTGCTATAATTCTGCATCACTCATAGAACACAGCTCCTTCTTTGATATGGGCACACCATGCTGGGCAGTCCTTTGCCAGCATCTCCCATGTCATGCAATTGATTTCAAAGTTCTTCAGAGAGACCTTAAGAGTATCCTTGTATTGCTTCTTCTGACAACGATAGAAGCATCTGCTTTGCATAAATTCTCCATAAAATAGTCTTTCAGGCAAACATAATACATTTGGCATTCAAACAATTTGGTCAGCCCATCAGAGTTGCACTCTCTGAAGCAGAGTTTGAATACTTGGCAGTTAAGCTTGAAAAGGGACTTCAGTGCCCAGTACCTTATCTTGCCAAGTGATCTTTAGAATCTTCCTAGGACAATTCAGATGAAAGCTTTCCAATTTCCTGGCATGCCACTGGTAGACTGTCCAGGTTTCACAAGTATACAACAATAAGGTCAGCACAACAGCTCTGTAGACCTTCAGTTTGGTAGGCAGTCTAATACCACTTTTCTTCCACACTTTCCTTCAGAGCCTCCCAAACACTGAGCTAGCTCTGGCAATGCAGGCATTAAACTCATCACCATGTGTACATCACTGGAAAGTATACTGCCAACGTAAATGAACTTATCTATAGCATTCAAAATTTCTCCATTTGCTATAACTAATGGTTCCATGGATAGATGGTGTTGTGTTAGCTGGTAGAGAACCTGTGTTTTCTTGGTGTTAATTGCTTGGCCAAAATTAGAACAAGCAGCAGAGAATTGATCCACAGTCTGTTGCAGCTCTGCTTCACAGGCTGTATTGAATGTACCATCATCTGCTAATGAAAAGTCACGCACCAACTCTCCCTCCACTTCTGTCTTGGCTTGTGTCCTTGATACGCTAGATGAGAGAGGAGAGGATTGAAAAGTAAGTCACAGCTGAAGCTATGGGCAGGGCTATAATAATTAGGATACTAAGTGAAGCTTTCAATCCAAGGATCTGCGCTAAATCAAGAAAGTGGGAAAAATGAACCAAGGATTTTTTTTCTTTGAAACCATAAAAGAAAAAGAAACAATATTACAATTTATAATGGTCATTTATTTGAAAGAAAATGGCCTAATAGTGCCAAGCCATTTTTACTGCTTTTGTGATGCTTATACCTTTCCACCACATTAGTGAGTGGAACAGGTATATTTAGTGAAGACCCCTTCAGGGGCCCCTTGTGTCGGCCCCATTTGTCTCACCCAACCCTGAGAAACTGAGAAACCAAAAAATAGAGATTCTGCTTTTCTTAAAATCTTTTTTGTGCTACATGATAATACTTGACAGAGACTGCCTTTGTTCACTCCCTTATCTCCTTTCCCAGACTCCCTTACCACAAATGCCAAAAATGGCTTATTGCTGGGGTAGATTTTCCATGGATAGCTTATAACCCAAAGGCTTAGCCAATGGGCTAAGAGGAAGGAGGTTAGGATGGGGGTATTGTGGTCAGAGTCTATAAAAACTCCTACTCAGGGCACACCCTTGCCTCCTCAGCCATTGCCATCTTGACTGCAGGTGGGAGTGCCCTTTCTTGAGAAAGCTGAATAAATATCTTTCCTTTTTACTCCTTCAGTCAAGACTCAAATTTTATTAAGGGGGGGGGGGTTGTCCCACACATTAGCATTATTTGTGTTGCTCAGTCATTTTTCAGTCACGTTCACTCTTTATGACCCCATTTGGGAGTTTGCCCTTTCCTTCTCCAGCTCACCTTACAGATGAGGAAACTGGGGCAAAGAGAGCTAAGTGCTTGTCCAGGGTCACACAGCAAATAAGTGTCTGAAGTCAGATTTGAACTTGGGAAGTAGAGTCTTCCTGACTCCGGGCCCAGCATTAAAATCATTGTTGCTGTGATTTTTATTATCATTGTACACATATTTTATATTCTCTACCAGACTGTACATTGTCAAGGCAGAGACTGTCTTATCCATCTTTATTCTCCCTCTTCACTTGACACATTGCTCTGCACGTAGTAGGAGGTCATTAAAGGTTAAATAAGATGAATTCAAATATCTGTTATCTCTCTATAACTAAAAGTCACTATGATATAGTAGCTAGAGCTCTGGACTTAGAGTTAGGAAGACAGGCTCAAATTCATATTAGATAGGAATGAACTGTGTGACCCTAGGCAAGTCATATGTCCTGAGCTTCAGTCTTTTCATAAATAAAATGGGAATGATAATGGCACCTACTTCACAGGATTGTTCAAGATAATTAAATGAGATAATGTGTATAAAGTGCTTTGCAAACTTTAAAGTACTATATAGTCAATCAGCTTTTACTAAACATCTATCATGTGTCAGGCATTTTGCTAGGTTGTTTAATGTTGAGATCTTTCCTTACACTTCACTTGCAACCCTTGTGCTGATTTAAGAGAGTGAGGTCATAAACTGAGACGGAAGGACCTGGAAGTCATCTCATCCAATTCCATCATTTTACAGATGAACAAACTGAGTTCCAAAATCACAGAGTTAGTCAACAACAGAGCTCGGAAACTTAACCCAGAACTTCTGACCTCAAATGTGGCACTATTTCCAATGGACATGTATTAGCCTGGGGCTAGCAAAGAGCAGAGATTGTTGACAGCCCAAAATTATTTGAATAATTCCACTAAAGTGCTTAAGGAGAGGAAACTGGGGAATAATTCTAGGGCTGCCTTGGCTTTTGGAAAAAGGGCAGAGGGTTCCCTTAGGTGGAGAGTGGAAAAGATATCAGGATTTTTGATTACCATATCAGAATTTAGAATTTATAATGGGTACTCTTGTGAAATTGAAACTCAGTAGCAACCCTCGTTCAAATGAGTATATATGATCAAAGGTGAAGGAGAGGAATTGAACAGAATGGAATGGCAAAGGGAATAATAATCCCAGTAAGAAGATATATACTCCATCAAGCATTGCCACATTCTGTTAAGACAAGAACTCTTCTGATTTATCCCTTGTTTTGTCATCAGAGAATAAGCAGAAGGCATTTCTTAAGGACTTGTTATGAGCCAAGGACTATGCTACTGGGCTGGATATACAAATACAAAGGATGGAATAATCACTACTCTCAAAGAGTTTGCATTCCATCAAGGCAGATGTATGCATATGTATATATTGCATATTCATATATGAGTGTATATTGTATACATACATACATGCATAACAGAGACCTTGTCACTGAAAGATATGAAAGAGAACACTAAGTAGGTGGGGGCAACAGAGAGCACAATACCTGGAATCACCTGCTGGAAACAACCTGAAATCAAAGAAACAATAAATAGCTATAGCTGGGAACAATCAAGAATCCCACAGGTCCTTGGAATACTGGGGGAAAGAAAAAAAAGCATAGGAAGATGCATGGAGACAAGTACAGAAAATTGTATCTTAGTCACAAGGTCCCTCAGGGTGACCATGAATACTTACATGATTTATATTGGTGATCTGGGGAAATTGTTGATTACTCATTGGTTTCTGTTTTGCTTTCCTTTTCTTAATAAAACTTTTTTTCTATAATAGGTAGAACTAAGTCTTTGCAAATGGGGTATCATTTTAACACAGTGGATGGTAAAATGAAGAACTTCTCTCAGGTTTCCAGGGTGGGGACATATAAGCCAGGAGGAATGATGAAGTTTCTCAAAAGGTCATATGATTATAGATTTAGAACTAGAACAGACTTTAGAGATGATAATCATGGAGATCCCTGATACACGAATTACAAATGTTATCTTTTAGATATATTCTTCAGGTATACTATTTAAAAAAATCATTTACAATGAGAAGGAATATGCCTTAGGGGAAATAGTGTTAGATTTGGATGATCCAGGATCAAATTCCCTCTAATTACTCAGTATCTTGTGACCTTGGGAAGGTTAACGTCTCTGGGCTTCATCAGTAAAATAAGAAGATTGGACAATATTATCTCTAAAGGCCCATTCTAACTCAAAATCCATTTTCCTATGACTCTGTTTAGCTATTTTAGTGCAGCGCTTTTTTTTTTTAACATACTGAATGGAAAATTCAAGGTTCCTGTCTGGGTCTCAAATTAAAGCACATGCTTTGTTCAAACCATGAACTAAATGATAAATTACCAAAGAATTTTCAGGTCTCCTACTTCTCAAGGTAGAACACTACTTCCTCATAACCTAGCATTCAATCTACCAGAGGGCTTTTTTTTGGTTTGGTTTGGGTTTTTTGGTTAAGTCCTGCCCCCTTTTTTCCAGCCAGTATGTTCTGGCAAACATATCAGTAACTATTGATGATGACACCCAAACTCATCAAAAGTCAAGCATCTATAAGCATATTATATGTTTTTATGTAAAAGCATTAAATGAAACAAAATGCACATTTCAACAATGAAAACACATTATCCTTCATTTGACCTTATTACAAAGATTTCTCTTATGGGTACCCCTCTCTGCAGAAGCCCCAAGTTTCTTCAGCAGAGACCAAGCAAAAATCAGTGATCAATTCAAATATGTCAAGACTTCCTGTACATTATATGTCTGAAGTATAATTTACTTTCAGGTTTTACTTTATGTTACATAATCAGCTATTATAAATTGCAAAAATAGCATTTTTTTCTTTTCTTCCTTGGCTCCCAATTAAAACAAATTATGTCAAGTTGTTTAAAACTAATGAATTTTCCATCAAAGTTTGAAATAAATTATGAAAATACTGGAGAAATGTTTCAAGGAACTATTAGCAATACTGGAGGAGGGGAAGTGATAGTCACCGAGGCAAGTGACAGTGGAGGTAGAGATGAGAGCTGAAAAGGAACTTATTTAAAAAATACTTTTTTTACTCCCATTAATCTTTTGAATTATGGAAAATTCTCTTCTTGTGGCACATTTATTTTCTAATAAGTCAAGTTGCAATGAAGGTAATTTTCATACTGTGGCTAGTGTATAACAATCCCTTATCTCAAATGATGATGGAAGAATTTAGTCATAACAGAACTGTCTTCCCCAAAGTGTGTTGTTTATTCTCATTTTGAAGAATCAAGATCTCTCTGGGTATTCTCTTTGGAAAAAAACAAGGTTCAAGTGGAAGAAGGAGCCAATGAGAAAGTGATTCTTCTATTGAAGTTTCAAAGCAGGGTCAGGTTACACCCCTTTGGTAATAATGATTGATAGTAATTTGCATTTTTATCTCAATAGAGTCAGCATCAACTGAGGAAGCAGTCAACTCAGGAATAACCATGTTCAAGGACCACCTTGAACACCTGCTAGAATATCTCAATCATCCCAGGCAACCCTGCAAATTGACCAACTGCAGTGAAGTTTCAAATAGGATTTTGTAGGAGATTTCTCACTAGAAATGCCCTACACTGATGAAATCCATAGGTATGATGAAATGAATGTCTGAAGAGATGATGGACAGATAGATGAATGGACGCATGCATGAATGTTTGTATGTATGCATGCATGCATGGATGAATGAACACATTAAATTTCAAAAGATAATGGCTTGTGCTAGTTGCAGCTATTTTTCTTAAGTATTTTTCTTAAGTACTAAAAATGATGTTATGTTTCTCTGTGATGATTAATTTGAGGAAAGCTAAATCCTTTAAAAATACTAACAAATTTGGAATTCCTTTTAAACACCATGGCATAACCATTTTATAATTGGCAACGTGTTTTGGAGAATTTCTGTTTGAGAGGTCTGATAGAGGATCAGAGAAAATATCTAGTCCACCATCTTGTTTCTCACATGACCCAGAAGTTAACTCACAGATTCTTATTCAAAATAGATGTACACAAGTGGACTTCACTATCCACCCAAAAGCAAGAAGATTATGGTCACCTCACTTTAGAGAGTTCATGATGAACATAAATAAAAATATAAGTATAGTTTACATGCTAGCACTTATTGCAAAGAATGGAAATATGAAGAAGTTTAATGAAAAATTTAGTAAGTTTCTCCAAACCAAATGACTATATATACTTATACTCAGTTACTTCATTGTGAAATTGGGTTAGAGGAAGATGACCCCAAAAAAGCTTTTTAAAGAGTTTCAAAATTTAAGAATAATAAAAGCCAAAAATCTGCAAACTATTCAAAATCTACAAGCTAATATATTATTAATATGTTCTTTAAAAAGAGAAGTGGAAGTCACGGTCATTGAAAGTACTAAGCAAAGTTACAAACAATAAAATTAATCATATTTAATGAGCAGGAATTTAGTAACTTTCTTATGTGAGTCAGTTCTGAGTCAGCTCCTTGGGGCTAGTCAGAACATCAAATTATTAGAGGAATGCTAAAAATTAACCCCAAACTAGAAGGAATGAAAATGAGAATGAACTTTGTGCAATTACCATAAAACCAACCTATTCAAATAAGTTATGAATTCCTCCAAAATTGGAAAAGGGTAAAATATTTAAGAATATTGATTTGGACTACAACAATTTCCTAGAGAAATATAACTGATTTAGAGCAGTCATCATGCCAAGGAGGCCAAAGAAGAGCCAAGAAACCACATCAGCCATCTAGTACTTGGTCTGCCCAAAAAATCAAGAAAGATGGCGGTCTAGGGCAATACCAGTTTAAAAACATGAACTTATTTTTAAATTGTTAGAAAGAAGGATGGTGGAAATTTATGAAGAGTATCACCTCACAGAACAATTGTAAGACCAAAGTCAAATCATCTTAACAGCATAGGTGCAGTAAAAACAACTAGATTTTTTTAAATGCCAAAATTTCTATAGCACTCTATTGTCATCATCTGTAATTATAGAACCACTCATCATATTTGGATTTCTACCACAAATCCCAGTGTGCTATATGAGGAAGAGGAAGTGAAAATGGTCTTTAAGAAAATGGCAGGAAAAGGCAGCTGGACCATAGCAAGTACATACAATAGAAAAATCTATGCTGGAGTTTACACAATTTTTAAGTGCCCTCAAGATGTTCAAGATAAATGAAATAAGGGACACTAGCCAGCTGTGGTTAAAACACAGACACTATTACTGAACAAAGAAAGAAGTTATCAAGAGAGCACAGAGAACTATTGACCCCCATACATACTTTCTCATGTTTATAAAAATCATTATTAGCATTATCTGCAGAGTATGGAAGGCACCCTTAATAAGAAGGAAACAGACTTTGATAATTAATTTTCTTCAGTAGAATACATTTGTAGCATCACAGGATTATTTGAGAAATATAAAAAATACAAGATCCCATAGTTTTTATGGTGTGTTCAATAAACATTTATCAAGTCATTATTACTAGGTCTAAAATGTGTTAATCACTGTGCTAAGTGCTAACTATAAAAAAAAAGAAAAACAGTCCCTCCCCCGAAAGAGATTACTGTGACCAGGGAGGACCAAGCACAGGGGCATGTTGTTCTAGGGAGGCCAAACAAAAAATCTGAAATTTCAGAGTCCTCCATAAAGGAAGGCTTTTAGAGGAATTTATTTGTTTTTCCCTCCAGCCCTCCAATCAGAAGGGGAGAGACCACTGAGGGAGCTGAGAAGGTGTTGAGTATCAAAAATCCCATGGTGATGAGCTTAGCCTGGATGAGGCATGATGTCACCAAGTAGAGCTTGATGATCGCTACTGATTTCTTTTCTTTAATGGCATTTGATACAGTAGAGTGAAATAAAGCCTCAAATAAGGAATCTTTCCTACATTTACGGAGATCACACAAAATTTCTTCATAGACATGCTATCAATATCAGTAAGATATAAAACAGGGAGATGTTTGCCTGTCTCATATGTCCTGTGTTATGTAGGCTGCTCAGCTCAGAGTCCACATGGGAGAGGAGTTTTCCGAGAGTTTCTCAATGCTCCTATTTGTGCATAATATACTTTGCACAAACCTCCAGAATACCACAAGACCTCTTCAATGAGATCAACGTCCACCCCCAAGAGATCAACCAAACAATATGCTCAGGGGAAAAGATCTAACAAAAAGTGTTTCTTGATCATGACATACAGTTAAATGGCAGTCATTCAGTTACTAAGCCTGAACATTGATTTGGAACAGTCGCTGTAGTTGAACAACAAACTTGGTCCAGAATTTAATAGGAGAAAAAGAGTGAGCTGAATTGAATTTTAGAAAATATGACATGCTTAAAGCGATCTCAAGCTAGATCCTAGTACAAAACCTTATCTCTTTATTGACATCATTAATCTTCTGGTGATATTATATGTTTTACAACATGGAATACCTCAATCTCCCAAGACTCAAAATTGCCAATGACCCAGAGAACAAAGAAGAAAAGCATAGTGGGCCTAAGAAGAATATAGCACATTATTTATTTTGCCTTGTATATAACAAGTTTTATCAACATTAGCATCCAGGACATGCATGAAGAAAAAACGACCATCCAGATCAACTTACTGTTAGGAAAGTAGGTAGGCAACACACACCTATTATAAGCCAGGCCTACTATGCTAAGTACTGAGAATATAAAGAAAGGCAAAAAAAATAATCCTTTCCCTTGAGGGACTATTCCTTCTACAGACAATTCCTTTCCCATTGGGATTCTGAGCTGAAGAGTCTATACCAAGACCACTGTGTAAGAAATGAATGGCCCATGTACTAGACTGATTGATGCCTACATAACATTAGAATACTATATTATTGATAATGCATATATTATTGATAATGCATTTTTGTTTCTTGTTAATATAATTTTGCTTCTTAATGGAAAGATCTTCCCCATCCATTAACGAGCCTGCCAATTAAGGGGAGTTCTATTAGGGAAGATATGTAGGAAGGCCCACATCTTTTGTTAATGAGGCACTGGTTCTCAAGGGTTATGATGCCCTCTGACTCTAAAGTATAAATACTCTGAGGTGAGGTTTTACTTTGGGGCTTACTGATTGGAAGTGTTTGTTTGGCCAGAAGAGACTGGGCAGCCACTAAGCAGTTTCTCTCTCTGGTAACTATGAATCTGTCTGTTCATCTATGGTGTATGTATTGCTTATGATCAGACATGGAAGCCATGTCTGTTGATTTCGATTTCTCCGTATTTTTTCTGAAGTTCAAGGTGCTGACTTTTCCCCCTAAACTAAGTGAATGATATATGTGCTTGATTAAAGTGATTGTTGACCCCTCAAAAGTTGCCTTTCCTTTTAGAGAGGCCGATCAAGAAACCTGTACAGCAGGCCCTCTTCTGTATGTCGGGGTCCTTGCTTGCTTTTACAAATACTTAGAGGAAAAATTCCAGAATTTGGAATCAACCCTCTATAGAGGACAGAGATAGAGTAGGTGGACCTGTAGTTAAAAAAGGCTAGTTCAAATGCCAATATTACTAGATGTAAGATTCTGGCCATTTCATATAACCCCGATGTACTTCCAGCAATTCCAAAGGACTTAAGCTACGAAATCATAGGCTGGTTGGTAGAGAGAGAAACCAAACTAGGAGATCCTTGCTCTGAGAAAATAATAGAGATTCTGGACAGCTAGGAACAGGAAGAAAAGTCCCTCCAGGGTTCTCAATAGTATAGATAAGGAACGTGTGCTGTTTCCATTGATATAATGCAAGCCCTTTAACAGGACAGAATCTTTCAGTTTGTCGTTGTCTCTCCTGGCCTTAGCACAGTGCCTGCCACAGAGTAGGGCTTAATAAAGGATTACTGATGGATAGGTTGATAGGAAGATACTGACAAAAATCACACAAGATAAGAAGACATGATGGATCACAATTTATATCTTTGGTGGGAGTTATAACAACTTTCTCTCTCTCTCTCTCTCTCTCCCTCTCTCTCCCTCCCTCTCTCTCTCTTTCTCTCTCTCTCTCTCTCTCTCTCTCTCTCTCTCTCTCTCTCTCTCTCTCTCTCTCTCTCTCTCTCTCTCTCTCTCTCTCTCTCTCTCTCTCCTCTCCACTCTCTCTTTCTTGTCCACCTCCTTCTTCTCTCTCATACCTTAAGTACATGCTAGAGATACAAAGACCAACATATGCCAACATATGACAATCAATGAGATTATAGAGCCATTTAAATGTTGAAGAACATCAAAATAAATATTTATGTCAAAAGTAAACTTTATAAACAGTGGACTTCAGTGACCTAATGCTCCAACAGAAGATCTATATACAGTTAATCTTAAACAAACTTCTGGGGTTTGAAAGCACTGGGATATTAAGTATGTAAGAGGGCTTAAAGCAGTCTAGCTAAGACTGACATCGGATCCCATTAAAAGCTTCTTTCAAAACATTCTGGCTTAAAACAATTTCTACATTTTGGCAAGTTCCCATATATAATGAGCCCCTCAGCTCCAGCTTATACTTAAAGCCAGAACTGCTCTCTGGCTCCAATACTCAGCATGGAGCAAATTCCTAGCTTTAAAAAACCTATAGTAAAATAGGGCTTTCCTAAGGGAGGGAGAATGTATATCCTTTTCTCTCATTTTCTAGTCCTTGAAAATGGATTTATTGCAGGAAAAAATTCAAATCCAAATGACTGGATCAATGACTCTGTGTGGAAAGCAGCCATATATTCAAAGTCTCAGTTCCTGCCTTCGTCCTTCCCCACTGAGGGCTCAGCAATTTGTTTTAGACTTGAACTCATCAGGGTTATGGAGAGGATGGAAGCAGAGATGATGGATGCTGAGTTATACTTAGTTATACTAAGTTACTTTTTAGACCTGATATGGGGATTTTTTTCCTGTAATTTCTGTGCAAAGCAGTCAATTTTTGAGTCCTCATACTCAGCTGGATCAGGAAGCAAGAAACCTAAATTCAAGGCTGAATTATCATACTGTGTGACCCACTTTGATTGTTTGACCTTAGTCAACTCACTTCCCTTCTCTGGCTCTTCATTCCTACCTCTGTAAAATGATGGGATTGTACGAGGTGATCTCCAAGGTCATACAGAGCACCTTATTTCAATATTTCTGTAATTTAAATTTCCAGATATAAGCCTTCCAGGCACTTCAGTCTTATTAAATAATAGTAGAGCTTAAATATAGCATCACATAATTAAATTGGGCATTTATTGGTTAATGAATTGATCGATTAACATATATTGAGCACTTACTGTATACAGATGATTGGGCTTGATGCTGGGGGGGCTACACAATTTAGAGAAGAGATAGAACTTTTCTCTCAGATGAGTTCTGAGTCACATGATCAATAAGCTAGAGGACTAAACATTTTCTCCACTCCTTACAATTTTTCTAACCTCTCTAAAATATGAATTATTCATGAAATAAAGCAATTTCAGCTATATCCACAGTCTTGGACACCAAAAACTCTATGGAGATAACAACCTAACAGTAGAAAAAGCTAATCTTCAATCCAAAATTCAATCACTCAGCACCCCCACTCCCACCAGCAGTCATTGCTGTTGGCAGGGTTGAAAACGCTGACCAATGTGTTTGCAAGAGAACTCAACCCCCACCTTCCTCCTGGACCAGAGAAAATCGAAAGGCATCTTGCTTTCTCTGGGACTGAATCATGGCGGTGCTCTGTGCTACAACAGAATTCAACCAAAAAACTGAGGAACAGAGGAAATGGGGGTAGGATGCTAGTACATGTGTGGATTCACCAGGCCCGAAGCAAAAGGGATTGACATCCAACTATGACCACTTCTGCTCTGCACCAGAAGTCACTTGAGGAAGGGACTAAGGTCAGCGAAATGTGGATTGCTCAGAATGGGAAGAGTGTAAGACAGCTATGAAGCCCAAGCACTGGAGAGATTTCTATTAAAGGGAAAGACTCAGAAAGTGATCAATAAGATCAATTAAGTGATCAATAAATGATCAATATAAGGAAAGGATTTCCATACAGATAGCTATAATATACAACATTATAGGGTGTGTGTATCAAAGTTCTCCAAGTACTCAATGAGATGGTCATTACTAACTGGGGAAATCAAGGAAGGCTTCTTGGAAGAAGTAATATTTCATAGAATCAGAGCTTCAGAAAGACATTACGGAGTTCATCATTCAAACTTCTCAATTTTCAGATGAGAAAAAAGGACCAGGGTGTTTAAAGGACTTGTTCATGATCACACAGGTGCTCAGTGAAAGGACTACAGTTTGAAAATCAGATCATCCAACTCCATATTCTGAACTCTTTCCTCTCTGCCACACCATTGGACTTTAGAAAATTTGTAGGAACTCAACCAGAGGACAGGGAAAGGAGAAAGATTATAGGTACAAGAAAAAAGCCTAAGCAAAGGTCCAGTGGTCTAAATGTATGTTAGCAGAGGCAGAGGACTTCCTTGTTTGACCAAAGGTTCTCTCCAGTGCTACCAATCTATTCATGAATATGCCTAAAATTACAGTTTTTCGGTTGGTTGGATTTTTTTTTCAAACATTTATCAAATCCACGTGACACCACATTTACAAAGTTATCAACATCTGGGTAGGTTAAATTTATTTTGTAATTTTTCCCCCTACACTAAGAGTAAATTTTATATCCATCAAATAGAAATACCTTTCTCAGAACAAGAAAATGAGATTACTCAGTTACTCAGACATAAAGTTAAGAAGTGGGGGTAACTCATAGATTCTCATGCTTCCAAGATAAGTGTGTACCTATTCAATTGCTTTTTATGGGTTTTTGTAGGGAAATATATGGGACAGAAGGGTGATTACTATGGCTGTGATGTTTTTATGTAGCAAATGTTTTAGTACAACCTTTGTATTGGAATATCTCTATCTCTCTGAGCTTCTCTCTGTTCTCTGTTCTCTTTTCCTCCCTAACATTGCCCCCCAGATCCCCATCACATTGCACTCTTTCTCACTATGGATGAATCCTTCATGGTTAGAAAGACAAGATGTAAAACCTGATGCTGGCTTATTTTTCTAAGATGTCTTCAAATTTTAAAAAAGTCAGTCCCTTCCAGTCCCCAGACAAAGCCCAATCAATGGACTCGGATCCAAGAAGGCAATGCTAAAGGGTGTTATTCAGTTGTTTCCATAATGCCTAATTCTTTGGGACCCCATTAGGAGTTTTCTTGGCAAACACACTGGGGTGATTTGCCATTTCCTTCTCCAGATCATTTTACAGGTGAGGAAACTAAGGCAAACAGGATTAAGTGACTTGCCTAGGGTCATACAGCTACTAAGAGTCTAAGGTCAAATTTAAACTCATATCTTCCTCACTCCAGGTCTGGCACAATATCTGTTATTTCACTTAGCTGCCCAAGGCTGTTCACAGTTTCAAAAAGAAGGTGATACAAATATCTCCAAACCTTCAATGACCCAAGATACTGTTAACTATGAAGCATCCCAAGTACTCTTAGAAAAGGTCCCCTGGGAGGAAGTTTAATCATTCTTCCCTCTGGTCATCATGTTCCCTTTGATATGAAGAAAATGAAGGGGAAATGGAATCATAAGATATGAAGGAGATTGAGGACTGTTTCTCCCTAATGCTCACTATGAACAACAAACGTCAATCGGATCAAGCAGGCTGTAAAGAAGCTGTATGTCACTGATGTGGGACAAGGTCCATATACGGGTCCAGAAAAATTAATAAAAGACCTATATCTTACTTGACCTTGATTATTGACCAAAAAAATGTAATATCAGTTCTGCACTCTGATTTTTAGGCTCAGGTCTGCCAGCAGCAGTGTTGTTTAACAGATCATTGAAATCTAAGCCATTTCTAGCTGGAAGCGAGAGATGTCCAAACCAGCATTGTCCCCATGCCCTCCACCATGACACTCGGCCCTAGTAAGATTTCAAGTGACATTTATAGGAATATTGAACAAGGAAAAGATACCTTAAAACACAGTCTGGGTTAACATTTCCAGAGCTAAGCAAGCAAGTGACTATCTCATTTCTAATGAACCATTTCCCTTCTCTCCTAGAGTTAAAGAAAAGGACCTTCTCCCTTCCACTGATATATTAATCATTTGATTGACATATGAATACTTCTTCAGTGAGTCTTAGCCCCCAAATAACTTCAGGGGAGTAGCCACATCACTTCAGGGGTGGGAAAGGCAATGACATAAGCAAGACAAGGGAAGACAAAAGAAGCATTTATTAAGCTCCTACTGTGTGCCAGGCACTGTGCTACTTATATTGTTACAAATATATATTTGATATTCTTAGGTTTGTTCAAGGATTTTGGAAAGGGCTTTAGAGGAAATAATTTCTTAATATTTCTAAAGAAACTAAAAAGGAGGTTTTTAATATGCTTTCACACTGTTTCTTTGGGTGTTGCCAAGAAAAATAGAATTGTCTAAGCCATGTCCAACTATCCTATTCCATATGCAATAAATGCTTCTTTCTTCTTTAAAAAAAAAAAGCTGCTCCTGTACTGACTCTTTGCAGTTAGCATGAGACTCTAGAGGGTAGAAGCCTCTACAAAATGGTTCTTCTCTGTCTTATGGCTAGCAAATTCCCACATTCTGCTGCCCTGACCCATGATCCAAGCACTATATACAAAGGGGAAAATCTGTTTCCTTGCAACCTGTCCCCATATCCTCACCCCTATCTCACTCAATCCTACTCCTACTCAGTCAATATCTTTTTTTACTTTCCCATGCCATAGTATCTTTTGGGATTCCAACTTTATTACTAATGTAACACACATACACACATCATGAAAACTAATCCAGATTAAAGGCCCATTTGGGATCAGCCTTTGCTTAAAAACCATATTTCACAAACTCCCAACAATGTTCCTTTTGCCAGATGAAATAAAAGCAATGCTACCTAAAAGCAAATGATATTTAATTAAAAAGCAAAGTAAATGAGAAATTATATAAAATACCCACTGGAAGAAGAGGGAATAGATAAAAATTATCACATCAGGCCTGGGTCACATATGTGGGAGAGGGTATGTGTATAGAAAACATACATGACTCTGGCCAGATATGGCCAGGAACATACATAGAGAGAGAGGACAATTGTAGAACTATGCATTGCCTGAGGAATATACATGAAGAAAGCACTGTATAAGAAACATGCATGTACTAGAAACATATATAGCTCTAGTGATTACCTCTATCTCCCTTCTGATATTGGCTCTTACTTCTCACACACAGAGCTGCTGTCATCTGCTGATCTGATGATATCCTTGAGGTGTGAGCTTCTGTAATTGTGATGTTCTCCATGATGCTGCTTCTACTGGGCTACTCGTAGTTAGGCCTGCTGTTATCCCCTGCTACCATATGTTCATCTTCTACCAAACTGACAATTGCTATCCATCCTCTTTCTCCTAAGGAGGAGTGTCTACTCTGCTCTTTTCCAATGACTTTACGGCTTTCATGAGTTCAGTCCCATAGCCAGTATCCAGCCAGCTAACAGAAGTCTTCAGATTTAGACTTATATTCTTTTCACCTGAACTGCCAATCCTTGATTCCAATCTATTATATTACTTGGAGTGAAAAAATGTATTTCCACTCTGAACATGCAGTAGACATCACCTACAGGAACTTCACATAATTAGGCTAAAAGAGGTTGGATGGGGCTAGTGATCTTTTGTCCTACATTCTTGCCAACTGAGAAAAAATGATGCCCTCACGTTAACAAACCCCACTTCAGCCTACATATATATAAAACCTTATACTCTTTCCATCTTCCAGTGCTCACAATAGCTTCACTCTCTCCATGAGATAGCACATTCCTGTCCGCCCTTTCCAGCATTTACTGCTTATTCTCTTATGCCACCAATGCACCATGGCAAGAGGAAGAATTGTCTTCCTTGTCCCATGCAACTACTTCCAGACCTTCCATCTTTTACTATCACTAAGCAACTTCTCTTCCTTTGAGATTTATTCTGTTATTCTTGTTGCTGGAACTTCAGCTCATGCTTCCTCTTTTCTAAAGGGACTCAGATTTTGACTTACATATTTTCTCTCTACCTTTACCACTTCCTGAATATTTGAGAACTTTAAAGTATGGTAATGTACCTTTGAACTTCCTGACCTCCCAGATCATCAACACCATAAACCCCCCCAACTTAGGTCTTCCCTTTACCTCAGCCAACCACATAGAGGATTATACTTTGGATCTTACCTTCAGCCATACCTTTGTGCATATATAGACTGGGGAGCCATCTACATGTTGGTGATAATTGAATCCATACTAACTGATGCAATTACTGAAACATAGCACAAAGCCCACAAAGTGGATGGTAGCCATCCATAGCTTAATTCTGACATTTAGCTTTCTGACCATAATATCCTTTCCCTCTAAATTTCCCTCTGATTCACTTCTATACCTATTCTTCACCCTCACCAGGACCTACAGGCATTCCCTCCTTATCTCTTCTCCCAAATTATAATTCCTTTTCTGGACTTGCCCCTCTATTTTTTCAATCTTAACCCTATAACTGACCACATGAACTGTACCCTATCCTATGCCCTCAACTTCCTTGTCATTTATACCCAGTATATCCTACACCCCATTCCACATCAACCATTCAGTATCTCTGCTCTTATCCCAAACTGCCTAATGATGCTGACTTTATACAACTATGATGATGTGTTTTACTGTAAGTTCAGGTTATCTAATTTCAACTGGATTCCTCAGTGTTACATAGCTATGCTTCTATCATGCTTCCTGGTAGCAGTGCCAAGTCTTCTTTCTCCTCAAACATTCTATGCTACCGAAAACACGATTTCACAGTAAGTGCCCTCACCTCCTACTTTACAGAGAAAATTAAGGTCATCTTCTGTAATCTCCTTCATCTCTCTTTCTCCACAGCTCAAAAGTTCTGTACATCATCACCTATCCTCCAGTCTCCAGAAAGAGGCTATCTTCCTTCTTAGTCAAACTTTTCCCTACTTTTGCTCTTGATTCCATTACCTCCCATCGCTTCTAGATGTCTGCCCCATCAATCATTCCCTCCCATTCGTTAGCTTCAATAGCTCCTTTCTACTAGTTCCTACTCTATCATCTACAAACATGCCCATGTTTCTCCATCCTGAAAAATTCTTCATTTTATCCTGGTATTTATTGCAAACTTTTCTCCTATATCTCATCTTCATTTCACTGCCAAACGACTAAAAAGTGTTATCTACTTTCACTGGCTCCACATCCTCATGACCCATTCACTTCTCAGTTCCTTACACTCCCACTTCTAATCCTTGAACTTTACTGGGACTTCTCCCAACCTTCATCAACCTTGACCTCTCTTTGGCTTTCAGCTATATTTACTTTTCCCTCCTCCAAGCTTCCCTATCATTTTTAGACACTCATGACACTGTTTTCTCCTCATATCTAACTGCTCTAATTCAGTCTCGTTTGATGATTCGTTATCTATTCCTCACCCTCAAGCTTTAGTGCCCCATAACATTTTGTTCTAGCATCTCTCCTTTCCTTTTTGAGACTTTATCTCAGTAATCTCATCTGCTTTCATAGAATCATTTATCTCCTACATTCATTTGGGTCCTAAATCTATATAGACAGCCTCAGTCTTTCTTTAGAACTACAGTTTTATATCCCTAGCAATCTGCTAGACATTTCTGCATGAATGTCCCATTCACATCTCAAACTCAACATCTCCAAAGTGGAACTGGTTATTTTATATCCTCCCCTTACTAAAGCTCATACCTCTTCCAAACTTCCAGTTACTGGAGCACTACCACCCTCCTCATCAGCTAGGTCAATTTTGACTCTTTCATTTTTCTCTGATGCCATCTGTGCCATCAGCTGCTAAGTCTTGTCAACTCTATCACCACAACCCCTGCATCTGTCCCCTTGCCTACACCCACATGACAATTATCCTAACCCATATCTTTATCACTTCTCCACTCTTAAAAATCAAATTATTCAGTTGTCTTATTAGTTTTTACAATAAGCAAACTCCTAATTTTATTTATTAATTCAATGGGGTTTTGTTTTCATTTTTGTTTCTCTTTTCATTGATTTTTTTTTATTTCTATTTTTGCCTTGTTTGGGAGCTTTTTGATCTGCTATTTTTCTAGTTTTTTTAGTCATATGACTAAAACATTGATTTCTAGTTTCTGTCTGTTGCTGATTAATGTGTTTACTGACATAAATTTCCCCCAAGGCTTGCTTAGGCTGCATTTTGCATGTTTCCTCATTGTTATAATTGTCTTTTGATAAAATTATCTAAAATAACCTACTAATTGGTTCCCCTGCCTCCAGTTTTCTGCAGCTCCAATCTATCCTTCGTATAGTTGCAAAAATGATCTTCCTAACACACAAGCCCAATCATATAACTCCCCTACTCAAAAACATTTTGGAACTATTATTGACTATAAGAAACATCCTCCTCAGCAAAACATTCGAGGCCTGCAAGAGTTTGTATTCAATTTACTTCCTTAGCATTATTTCACATTGTCATTTTTTGCCTACTCTAAATTCTCGCCAGACTGTACTGCTGTTCCCTGAACTTAGCATTCCATCTCCTGCCTATGTGTCTTTGAACAAGTTAATCCCCAAACCTGAAATGCAATCTGGCTATATTTCCACCTTAGAATCTTTATCTTCTTTGAGAATACGACCAAGATGACTACACAATGCATCCTCAATAAAGCCTTCCCTTCTCACCCCAGTTTTCATTATCTTTTCTCCCTTGAATTTCCTTGTAAATGAACTTAACTGAGTATGTTACATGTAGCCAGTAGAATGTAAACTCCTTGATTTCTGGGGCTAGTTGGGTTTTGGCTTTCTATCTCTGAATATCTATCACAGTGACTTTATGGAATAAGTACTTAATAAATTTGTGGCAAATTAACTCAAATCACTTGGAAGAAATGGGTTTTTTTTTAAATTGGAAAAGAGAAAGCTGGATATGAGGAGAGATGGTATGAAATAGGCTGGCTGCATGCCATGAGAGTTGTCTGCTAGTCAGGTAGATGGTGTGGTGGATAGAGTGCTGGACCTTTAGTCAGGAACACCTGAATTCAAATCCAACCTCAAACACTTATTGGCTATGTAAGTGATCCTTGGCAAATCATTTAACCTCTGTTTGCCTCATTTGTTTCATCTGTAAAATGGAGGCAATAATAATACCTATCTCCCAGGTTAATATTTGTAAAATACTTTGCAAAATTAAAGCTCAATTATAAATGCTGGATGGTGATATCAGTAGTAGCAGCAGAAGCAGCAGTAGTAGCAGTAGCAGTAGTAGTAGTAGTAATAGTAGTAGTAGTAGTAGTAGTAGTAGTAGTAGTAGTAGTAGTAGTAGACGACACATATGTAGAAAAGAAATTGGATCTATTTTATTTGCCATTGGAGGAGAGTAAGAGGAGGAAGAGATGTGATTTATGAAGTGAAGATTTCCTCTCAATAAAAAGAAAAAGTTCCTGACAATTAGACCTTACCCAAAATAAAATTAGTTCCATCTAGAGGTAATGGTTTTTCCATCACTGTAGATGTTCAAGGGAAGGCTAGATGTCAACATGTTGAAAGGCAGATTTCTATTCAAGTATATGCATAATTCTATATATCTTTCCAAATCTGAGATAACATTATTCTCTAAATGATATTAATGTTATAAGCTCCTGGCTACTGACTGTCCAAAGCAAATGGTAAATTTATTGAAATAGAACTCAATATATAGTAAGGCAATTATCATAGAGTCATGTGTCTTCTAAGGTTTCAGTTAAAGCCCTTGTGAAAAATTATAAGAAACTGGGCTTTAATTTTCTAATTTTTTCATGATTCCAATTTGCTGACAGTCTGTAGATTGATGCTCTCTTTCTCAACAGTGTACATATAGAATAAGCAAAAGATAATAGTTCCCTGAGGCTAAAACAAAGAAGAGTTAAACATTGTTCAGAGAAAATAAGCAAGTAGAGGTTACAAGAATATCTTCCATTTTATAAATTAATTTTTCACAGAATTTGAAATAAGAAAGAATCTCAGTGGGCAACTAATTCAACCTGGGCTGAAATTGACAAGTCAACACTTATCCAACATCTAGATATTCCAACACTGCTGCCTGATACCCTAGAATAATACCATGGCCAAGCTAAATCCCTATGGACAATGATAACCTACCTGCATTCATTCCCTCCCCAATGCAATAATTCTGAAACCTCAACTGTCATTGTTCAACTCCATTCTCCATCCTCCATGGACCAATCCCTTATTCCCATGCCTTTCAACTCAACTCCACTAATGTCTCAATTTCACTCTACTCAGCCCTTCCACCATGCTCTCTGAAATGTTTGCTGCATATTTAATAAACCAGTTTTCCATTTAAACATTTTCCATTCTCTCTCCCTTCATCTTGAAGAATCAAGATTCTGGTGGCTACTATTTAAAGACTTCCAGGACATACTCCTTCATTCCTCAATGAGTTCAGTTCCTAGCTGAACTTTCTCTTTAATCCAACTCCTGCTTTTCTACTAAGGTACTTCAATATACATTTCAAAACTTCCTCAAACACTTTAACCTGCCTCAACTTACTCATTTCCAATGACCTACTCCTCCACTCCACATCAACTATGAAGAAAGATGCATATCCTTGATTTTACCGTTCCCCACAAATGCACTGTTTCCATATTTGTGAACTCTGAAATGTCTTTCTCTCATCAGAATCTGTTGTTAATTCACCTTTCCTGTGCCTTTCAACCCCCAAACCTGTTTTTCCCCTGATCTCAACTGAGTATTCCTCCACTGCTCAGTTTTTTCCCAATACATCATCCCCACACTATCTCTTCCCTATCTTGACCCCTTGATGAACCAGGTCAACTCAACACCATCGTTTTATCTTAAGTTCTTTACCCCTTACCCTATCAAAGATTTTTGCCTTGCCAAACTTAATCCTTTGATTGCCTCCTTCCCTGCAATCTGCTGCTTTGCTCCTATACACATTCCTGAACAAAATTGGAGGAAACCATGAAATTGCCTGACTGGGTTCACTACCAATTAATGTTATGTAATAATCATCTGGGCACTCACTATAGCAAAGTAATCCATTTACAACTTCATAATAAATTCACTATCCCATCCACCACATTGACTTTTCCAAATCTTTAAATGTCTACTAAAACCCCCTGAATTCCCATCCCCTTCACTCTCTCAGCTGAGAAACTTGTCTTACATTTCACTGCAAAAATTGAAGCCATTGATAATGGCTTGAGTCGTTCAAGATCATACTCTTCCTCCCTCTTCATTTCATATCATTCATGTGCTATTTGCCACTTTCTCAACTTTCATCCATATCTCTTCAAAAGAGATAGTCCTTTTCTTTACTAAGGCAAACCCTTCTACATGAACAAATAAATTAATTCCATCCTGTCTTCTTCAGTGCATTGCCTCTTCCATTATCTCCACTTTTGCACTTATCTTCAACCTCTCCTCCTTTCATGACTGCTTCTCTATATTTATAAATATACCCATATCTAAAACTCCACTTGATATTCTCCCTCTATATTATTTCACTCGTTGATATCATCAATTGCTATGAATTCAACTATCATCTCTATGCGTGTAATTCTCAGATTTTCTTGTCCAGCTCTAACTCTTCTCTCAATCTCCAGTTTCACATGATTGGCTCTCTATTTAATATCTCAAACTATATATGTCTCATAAACATCTTAAATTCAGCATGTCATGTTCAAAACTGAACTGTTTATCTTTTTCCCCCAAACCTTCCCATATTCCTAACTTTCCTAACACTGTTAAGGGTACGAACATACTTCCAGTTTTCCAAGTTCACAACCAACATGTAATCCTTGACTCTTCTCCATTTCTAATGCTCATATCCAATCTATTTCAAAGTCCTATAGATTTTACCTTAACATTTGAAAATTCCCCAGTCTCTTATTTGGCACTGCTATCTCCCTGGCACAGGCCATCCTCAAATAGTGCTTGGACTACCAAAATGGCCTGCTGATTGGTCTCTCTGATACAAGACTTGCTCTACTCCAGCCCATCTTCCACTCAACTATTGAAATGATCTTTCTAAAGTGCAGGGGTGACCAACTCATCCCACTACCAAATAAACTCCAGGGGTTCCCTGTCACCTCCATATAAAATCATCTATTTGGCATTCAAATCCCATCGTAACTTGTCCCATAACCTTTCCAGTCTTCTTTATATTTCCATTCCCCTAATGTATTCTTCATTCCAGAGACATTGGCCTCTTTGCTATTCATCAAAGAGGAAACTCCATCACCCAGATCTCAGAATTTTCATTGGTCATTTCCTATACCTGGAATGCTCTCCTTTCCTCTTTCTGCCTTCTGGCTTCCCTGGCTTCCTTCATGTCTCAGCTAAAGGTCCACTTTCTATAGGAAGCCTTTCCCAGTACTCTTTATTCTTAGGTCCTTCCCTCTGAGACTACTTCCAACTTACCCTGTATACTTCGGGCTTGTACATGACCATTTACACATGACTTCCCCTATTAGATGATGAACTCCTTGAAATTAAGAGTTGTTTTTTGTCTTTATTTGTATCTCCAGTGCTTAGCACATGCCTGGAACATAGTAGGCATCAATAAATGCTTTTTGACTGCCTGACTGACCTCTGACTGACCATGGATTCCCTAGAAAGTGTTCATCTTCATCCTTGAAGACCTCCATTAAGCAGGAACCCACTACCTCCTAAGAAAGCTCATTTCATTCATATAAACTCTTGTTGTTACTAAGTTTTCTTTGACATTAAGCTAAAATTAGAAACTTTATAAGACTTTTACCTCCTGCTCTTTGTTCTGCCATCTGAGTCTAAGCAGAACATGTTGAATCCATTTTCCACATGGTAATTTCTCAAGTACTTGAAGGCTACTCTCATGCCTGCCTCCTTCCTTAATTAAACCTGCTTGTTCTAGGCAACTCACCTAGCATCTCTAAGCCTCAGTTTTCTCATCTGTAAAATGATCACCATAGAATCTTCCTTACACTGTTTTATGGGATTGAATGAAATAATTTGCATAAAACACTTTGAAAATCATAAAGACCTTAAAAATGATAGCTTTAACTACTGCTACTGCCACCCCTCTCATTTCTCCTTCTCTCTGTGGCATCTAGCTTAGTGGAGAATGCCTTATTTAAAAGGCATTGATGCCCCCTCTCCTCATTGTCACTGCTCTTGCTAACCAGTCACAAAATTATTTTGTATTAATTTTGTATATTTTTGTATTTACTTATCTATGTATATGTTGTTTCCCCCAACAGAATATAAGCTCATTGAGGGCAGAAACTGGTTTTTGTTTTTGTATCCCCAACACAGGACCTGTAGATGTTTGATAAAAGTTGGTTGAATCGAATTGAATGAGACATCAGCATAGGACTTTAGTGGAGAAATTTCGTATATCATAAATAACATTCTTAAACTTATCAATCATACTTAGAGTTGATATGTTGGCTCACAAATGGAACAAAGGGAGGGGCTGGAAGCTAAAGAGAAGCAGGGAGAGAAGGATGCTTTACCTGAATTTAGATGGCAAAAAGTAGAGGAAAACCAAGACAGATAAAAATTATATTAAAGAGGATTCACACACATACACACACACCCATCTCAAGTGGAATTAGCTGAATTATATAAGTGGGAAAGTATAGATAAAAGGGGATAATATAATGCGTGCATGAAAGTGTCAAAAGTAAGAAAAGTGCTGGGGAAGACATGTTGAACCATTTTCCCACATTAACTATTGACTAATGCCATCAAATCCGAAGTTTTGTTGCAGTCCAGGGGCAGTGAAAGATGGAGAAGTGAGATGCGCAAGCTGACTTCGCCTGCGAGCACTGAGGGAAGGAATAATAGGTAAGCCACCATTCATATATATAAGTACACACATTGTCCACAAGACTGTGTATAACTAACATTTTCAGCATTATAAATACGTTGGGCAGGAGAGCAGAGTATATGCTGTATTTTAAAGTAATTCTATCTTTCAGAGCCTGATGCCTTTTGGTACAGATGAATATAAGCAGAAAAATAAATCAGGTGTTAGATGGAAATAGATTTTTTTGTAGGTGTAAAAAGCTTATGCCCCCCATGATCATTCTGTGACAAACTACGACCTACTCAAGATCTGTGAGCCATATGGTAATGGTGATTATGCAAGGGCAGTTTCGGTTTTCCTTTGATGGGTTGACTGCCTTCAGCTGCTCAGAGATTTATCTGAAGCTCAAAAAACAGACCAAATTTTCTCCTCTTCTGTTGGCAGAATTGATACACTTGCTTTAGAAACAGCATTAATCCTGAAGAAAGTACCCAGCTGCAGTGCATTTAAGGGTCGTGGGTTGTTTTTTTTTTAATACACACTTGTAGTTTCCAGAGAGACCTACTTCCAGTCCTAGACCCACTGAATTCTGTATTTCAAACTCTCTGTCAATTTCAGATGAGAACAGATGGGCTGGTTTAGAACAGAATTTGAATTTTATGTAAAGAGAAGCTTGCTTGTACCCTGGATGGTTCCGTTAATTCCAGACATAATTGAAACGTGTATAACTATAAAATCCAAACCTACTGAAGTCTTGGGATTACTCTTAGACAGATATAAAAACAACAACCCCGTGGAAGAATTGTCTTCTCCAAAAAGACCGATCTGGTGAACCTGCCCCCAATCCTGCTCTCAAGCTAACAGAACTCAGGTGCTCTCCTCTCCTTTCACCCACTCCCAAACTTTGAATTACTGGTTTTTCAGTTTCCAGATTCCTGCCAGTTCTCACCCTGACCTCTCAGATCAGCTTCAGTCCTACAATAGCTAGGTTAGAGACCTGTAGACACCCTCATCTAGATGGCATATTATCATGTTAATCTCTACCTGTCCCAGTCTGGCTCAATATCTTTCCCTCGGTGACTTTCGTTGTCACTGTACCAGATTGACAAGTCCTCTCCTATCTATCTATCTATCTATCTATCTATCTATCTATCTATCTATCTATCTATCTATTTATCTATCTATCTATCTATCCACCAAAAACTAGTGATTTTCTCCTTAGACTTTCATGCCTGCATATCTTATAACTAGCACCAGGTAACAGTGATAAAAAAGGAAATCTAGGTCCAATAGCCAGACCCTGAAGATGCGTAATGACTGATCTCAAAAGTTATGTCCACAGCTTTACTTTTCTCTAAAAATTGAGGGAATTAAAATTATGTTGTATCATTTAATGCTTGAGTCTACTCTGTAGTTGACTCTGTTCCCCATTTTGTTTCATCCCATTTCTTGGTCAAGCTAAAAAATTCAGTTCTGTCCTAATCTGGATTGCTTTAGAGGTGTGGTTGAAAGCTACAGCTCAAGCAACTAGCACCTGGGACATCTACTTTGTTGTCCTATATGTATGATCAATTTCACCTGGGACCTCTGTCTTATTACTCATAAAAAATTTTTAAAAACAAACTAGTTTACACTAAGTTCCTTCCCCAAAAAAACAATTCTTCTCACCATCTCCTTTTGTGAAGTTAGAACCGGTTTGATCTCCCCCATGAAGACAACTAATGATCATCCAGATGTAGGTGGTTCTGATTTTTGAATCAAGATGACAAGAGGGTGTTGAGTCCCATAAAACAAGTAACACTCTAGTTGTCAGAGGGGTGTGATCATCCACATCTAAGGTGAACCCACCTTTCCCAGTTGTAGTCAATTGTGATCTTGCCCAATCGCCCAGAATTCCTCCTTTCCTGTATCTCAATAAATGAGGTTTCCCCCCTCCGTTTCTGGTCACTGACCTGACTGAAAGGGCCAGTCTGACCTAATTTATCAACAATTATTCAGGCCACTGTTGGTAAACTGTTATTTCTCTCTGAGGAAATGTGCCTCAGGTTGCCTTTGTGACATTTTATATGCCACAAAATATATAACTTCAATCAACATAAATACTTAAACTCTAGAATATATAACATCCCCTCTGAGATACTCTCTCCCAAACATGCACTTCCACTCACAGGTTGGATCTAAAAGGAGTAACTGCTACCACCTCAGATACTAGTAATAACTATTAGTGGTGTCTACTACTACTACTACTACTAATCATAATAATATTAATCACAAGCCCCTATCAGTGTGCTTCCAGTTACCATAAGCCAGTAGATCAATTAGCTCTTATCAAAAGTTTTTACTCAAATGGTGTGGCAAGAACAGTTGTTATAAAACATTCCCCCCAAAAAAACCTAGGATATATTCTCCCATAAATACACAGAGTCCAAGAGGGAAATTTAAAGTTCAATCATAGTGAGTCACAAGCACAGGGAACACAAATGACCAAAGTAACCAACACAGTAGAAAGACTATTGGCTCTGGAGTAAGAGCATGTTCATTCAAAGCCTGCTTCTCCTGATTATAACCCATGTGACTTTAAATAAATCACTCAACCTCTATGGGTCTTTGATTCCTTGCTATAAAATGAGAAGATTACAGCAGAGAACTCTACAGGCCCATTAAACTCCATATCTAAGATCCAATAAAGTCGCAATTCTAATTCACTGTGCAATGTACAGACTAGACTTTTCACTTACAGGGGATGGAGTTCCTGCTTGATGCAATGTTTTCACAAACTCCACAGGCTTGATTGGCACTTATACTTTCTTTCACCTCTTGCTTCAGATTCATTTGCAAACCTTAAACTGAAGTACAATCTTGTACCTTTTCGGAAAAGGCAGATAACTTTAGCCTACGATTGGGAAAAATCTTTGCATCTTTGCCACCTCTAAACCTTGGTTCTGAGGTTTTTTAAATTTCCTCTAACTTATGGTGACTATCCAATATGTTTCCCAAATCTTCATCTTTGCAGCATAGAATATAAGAAGACACTGTCTTTTTTCTCAATAATAACCAAATATCTCTGGGGTTCAGGGTACCCCAGTTTTCTAAGTTCTAATGTTTTCCTGTTGTTTAATGCTAATGAGAAAATATTCAATGCATTTCATGCCCTGAGATTAGGTTAATTATCTTTGCTGTCCTTTTCATGTGTAAATAACTTATTGAAAACCTCAGATCCTCTAAAAGGTGTGGAATAATTCAATCAAACTTGAAAGGGCTTCCCACTTTCATCTCATAGTCTATATCCTTACTCCTTATAACATACAAAATTGCTGATCTAAAAAGGGCTTACCTTTATGTATTCATTTGCATGGTAAATAAAATTGCCATTTGAATATTTTAAAAACAAAGCACCAACATTCAATTCAAATGTCTTCTTAAATGTTACTGTAGTGAAAATAAGTTTGTTGCCCTGACCTAGCTGACTCCATTTTGGATTAGTCAACCATTTTGAAGTGTTTTGATTTTCGAACATTGGAGTACAGGTTGTAAACAACATGTGTATGTTCATAAACAACAGACAAATATATGAGACCCTTAGATAGGACAGACCACCAATGGGAAATTTTGGTAAATAATCTCATCATTAGTTTATAGCACCAAATACCAGTCAAATTAAGTGGGAAATAAATTGGGAAAAAGGCCACCAATCGGAATTTGACTATAACCAGCTAACACATATAGCTAGAAGTACAAGAAACCCACTGGAAGTTTTAGTCTTCAGCCTGCTCCTGAGCTTCAACCAGGACATGCTCCTGCATTTTCCCCACACTGGAGATTGGTGAACACCCTCCGTTTACTTGAGGACAATGCTGATTGTCTAACAGAGGTTTGCTAACTTGCCAAGCAACCGCTTTGAAAGGAGATACATGGCCTCCAGGACCTTTTCAGTGAGTACTGACATAAGACACACTTGCTGGGAAGCACTAGGAAGTCAGGCGAGTGATTTGTTCCTAGTGGGGTAAATATTTACATTATTTAGTAGATGATATGAACTAATATTTCCATGCTCTTGATTTTAAAAGTTTTATTTCTTACAATGAGCATTGTAAGTCTAATTATTGTTTCTATCACAGTAGGTAGCGTTTGTAATGGTAAACTGGTTTTGTGTATGCATTGTACAATGCAGTTGCTTAATTGCTACTTGTTCAATTCTGCTTGCTTTTTCTTTTTCTCACTTGAAGGACTTTGGCCTCATGTGCAATATTTTTCTCCACTTCTTTTATTCTGGAGTAATTTGTATAGTTATTTGTGTCTTCCTTGGCACAAATTCATTTACCTTTCTTGGGCTTCTGTTGTCCTAGTTTTATAGTATGTGTCAACTGAGGCTGTGTCTTGTACTTCCTTGTTCTTTGAAATATATGTTTAGATATAAATTCATATATATACATATATACAGACATATATATCAAAGACATATATACACATACACACATGTATATATGTATGTATATGTGTGTTTATGTATGTATGTGTGTGTAAATATATATTTTTCCATTCCTTTCTGCATTTTCCAGTGGTCCAAGAATAGTCTTGTGTTATTTGAATTTTTTTTTCCCTTATATATGGAGGACTTTAGCCACATAACTTACAGAATTTATTATTTGTCATTGGAATTATTAAATTTAATCCCTATGTAGCTTAGAGTTCTCCAGCATAGAGTTATTATTTGTTGGGGGTTTTTTCTCCTAGAGGACAACTGTGGATTCTTTTGACTGGCACTTAGTTTTCCATGTTGAGAAATTCTGAGTAGTTTTTTTTAATATATTATCTTTTGTATTGTTAGGGAAAAACTGGTCTCAGTAGGATGCTAGTCTCTTTTTCTTCAGACCTGGTGGATCCTCACAGACATGCTGGTGCTCTGCTCCAGTTCTCTCTGTTCTTTATTTCTTCAGTTTAGCAAAGATACAGTGCAGCATGCTACCAACTCAGGATAACCAAACTTCTATTTTCCTGTATCTCAATTGTCCAAACCAAGGGATGGGGCAGTGTTTTGAGTTGAATTATTTTGGTTTTTAACACCACAGAATGGTGGGATTAAGACTGCAGCAAGAAGTGAAGTAAGTGGGCAAAGACTACAACAGCAGCAAGGGAATTTCTGATTGGATCCCAAAGCACACGCCCATGTATCTTGTTGTACAACTCTGCCAAATCAGGGGAGCTGGTGGGAAAGAGGGTGCTGAGTAAGCATGTTAGGGATCAGGGATTAGCCTTCTCTGTTGGTAATTCATCAGGACATTGTTACAGTTGCTGGTATCTTAGCCTGTGGAGTCTACTGCCTTTTGGGCATTATTCTTATCGTGGAAAGTTTGAGAGGTCATGATGATCAAAGAAATGTCTGACCTTTACCTTGCTGGTCATGTGACTTGGCACATCATTCCACCACTTCTAATGCCATTTCACATTGAAAGCACTTCATTGATGTGCTCACAGAAAGCAGTATTTTGAGGTAGTTACTGTGTGTTTCATGTGAAATCTCAGCTCTAGGTCCAGCTAAACTTCTCATTTACGAGTCAGAACTGATTTGAGTAGATTATATCTCAGGTCTGAGAAATTAGGGAAGGAAGGAAGAAAGGAAGGAAGAAATCGAGGCTTCAAGTCAAGACTACTTGATCAACAATCTATGAGAATTTTGCAATAACCAGCCACCATATGTCCTACTATCCGCCACGCACCTGAACTGCGATCACCTTTATTGCCGGGTCCCTGCCATTTCACCCAGCAAGGTTATTCTCTCAGTGCTTCCTGTGGGGCCCACAACAGAACTAAAGAGGTCTGAAGGAAGGATGAGTGGGACCACCGTGGGGGGTGGGGGGGAATGGGTTAGTGAGTAGAGAAGGGCAAGAAGGAGGACAGAAGATCAGAGTTTGCTAGAGTTGATCAGAGCTTACTCTGAGGCACTCAGGCTTTTCCTCACCCAAAGATTGCCATCAATTTCTTCTTGACCCTCCTTAGGCATAGGAGAAGCCCATTGTTCCGCCAACTTCAGATCAGTCACTGAAGGCAAGATATGGTAAAGGGAACTCCACTAATCTAAGGTCAGGTGTCTATGAATCAGGAAATACCAATGAAATAAATGAATCTAGTAGAAAATGGAGGATAGGAAGTGTCATTTAAAAAACAAGTCTTTGTATCCTCCACCCCTAGCATAGTACCTTTACACACAGAGTAAGCCCTTCACAAAGTATTTGTTCATGTAAATGTAGCAGAAGACCTCCAGAGATTAGGGGCAAGATTGGTTTTGTTGTTACCTCAGGATCCACACTATTCACATTTCTCTTTCCTTCCCCCGTTTTCTGCCACTCAGTCCAAAAGCAATACCCCCTCTATTGTGATGACTCCCGCCTCTTGATCACAATAACTTTATTTTCTCAACTTCTCCCTGTCTTAAAGCTGTGTGACTTTGAATAAGACATAACATCTCTGGGCCTCCATTTTCTCATTCACTAAAGGAAGAGTTTGGAGTAGATGATCTCTAAAGTCTGTTCCAGAATGAAGTCTCTGACCCTCTCCATTCCAGGCAAAAGAATATGCAAATAGAACATTAAAATCAAGACATTCATTTCCTTAGACGGGATACTTATTTAAGGGTGGAGATAAGTACTGAAGTTTTGTTTTCACTCATACAGGAAGTCCTAGATAGGGTAAACTTTTAGAGTTGTCCAGACAGACCATGGAGTGATGAAGTAACTTGCCCAAGGTCACCAGTCAGTATCTACCAGAGGCATGCCACATACCACGTTTAAAGTTCTTTACATACATTATCTCATTTGATCCTCAAAACAACCCTGTAAATTAGGTACTATTATGTATTGTACAGAGGCAACTAGGTGGCTCCACTGCGCATAGAGTCAAGAAGACCTGAGTTCTAATCTAGCCTCAGACACTTATTAATTGTGTGACCCTGAGCCAGTCACTTAATCTCTGTTTGCATTAATCCATTGGAAAAGGAAATGGCGAACCACTCCAGTGTCTTTGTTAAGAAAGGCAAAGTGATTTGCCCTCAGTCCCTTAGCTAGTAAATGTCAGAGAGAGGATTGAAATCTTGGTCTCCCTTAATTCTAAGTTCAGTGTTCTTTTCACTGCGTCATGCTGTATGTTATTCTGATTCTCATTTCTGACTTCAGGAGGAAAAAGGTTCTTTCTGATATGGGTTATGTTTTCTCCTTCCCCAAATCTTGCTTCTGGTCTACCTACTAGAGCCGACCCCCAAACTAACTCATTTTCTACTGCCTAAGGTATCGTGCTTTCTCTCTATTCCTTCCCTCTAAATCAGTGACCCAGACCCTGATATCATCATGTGGAAAAACACTCTATTTATGATTCCAATTTTGATTTTTCTTACTTAACCTCTGTGACCTGGGACAAATCATTTGACTTCTCTTGGACTCAGTTTTATCGTCTGTAAAAGTTAAAGAGATTGAACTAAATGACCTCTAAGGTCCCCCTTAGCTCTAAATCTACACAGTTTTAGATTGCTCTCCACATTGTCTCATTTAAAGATGGTCTATTTTCCTATCAGATTCTGTTTCTATGGGAAAGGGTTACGTTCATAGCTTCTGGCTTTCAACCAGTCATTGTATATGCTCCCTGCAGCTCTCTCCTTTCATGTCATCTTGTTCCAATTCTTTTGCAAGAGCTCAATCTATCCTCAATTCATGGGTTCTGCCCTTGGGATTCACTGGATCCAGCTGAAGATTTCTTTCTCTTTCCACCAGCTTACATCATATTGTTCTTCCAGTACCCTCAATCAGGTTTCATCCTGTGCATTTAATTTTGAAGACAATTCTCATTGATTACTGCTTTTTAAAAAACATGCATAAAAGCCCATATCCATGATTTAATACAGATGTGTTTTAATCTCCCCACTGCTACCCAGTAGTCTGGGGTCAACTCTCATAATTTTAAGATCCTTTTCTAGAGAGAGGGATAACTTAGCACACACTGATTTTTTTTTTCTTCTAGGTGCCTAGGAAGTGTGGAGGGGACAGTGTGGGAGGAGCAGCGGTGTGTGGTCCATATGAGGAGAGCACATCTAACAGCTCCCTCCTGAGTGTGTGAAGAGCGAAGTGTGGGTGGCCTTGTTGAAGCCCTCAGGCTTCTAGCTAGAATGCTAGTTTATTTTGTCAGACAACCTAATAAAGTTTAGATAAAAATTCAAATGTTACAGACTAAAGAATCCCATAGAATTTTCAGAATAAAATAAGATGAAAATAAAAGACAAGGATTTAAAGATAAAAGACAGAAACCATTGATAAAGACCTTTACTGAAATCTAGATTTGAGTTAAGGCTGTGTTTGTAAGCAGAAAAGGTACATGAGCATAGCATAAACTTTGTACCTGGAACCCTTTCTCTCTTCCCTCTCTGACCTGTCTCATTCACCTCATTGTGTACTCATTCTGGCAGATCAAGGGGTCTCCAGAGAGCATGGTTACTGCTACCACTCACTCTTTCATGATTATAAAGGTAATCCTTCTGTAGGGAATACAGTTTTTCTACTGAACTCTGTCTCCTGAGACCCCACCACTGTGCTTCCCATTGAACACATCAGACAACTGAACTCTATTAACTCTTAATCAGAAACATTTACCAAACAAAGATCAAATAAAAAATAATAATAACATAATATTTAACCCATAACTCAGGAATACACTCTCTCTTCAAAGTCCAGGGTGTTCATGGTGAGAAGAGTGAGCACAAACTATATCAGAGAGGTACATGCATAAGGAACACCTATGTCTCAGATATGGTAAAGTATATCCACGAGCACCTCCCAACATGTGAGGTGTGCTAGTTATTTTCACTTAACGATCCTGAAATTATCCTTGAGTCTAGATTGGCTCAGGAGACTAGGACTTGGGCCATTGAAATGGTTTCCTGATCATCTGGGTACTAAAATGGTATAAAAAGGACTATCCGGTTTCTGAGGCTTTAAACAATAAATCCAGCAGTATATGGAGCATGTTTGCTAAATATCTTTGTTGAATATCTTCTCCTACTATGATTAAATAAAACTTGATGAGTTTTGACTGCTAATTGTTCCATAAGTGTCATTTCATCCCAATCTCAAATGTAAACTAATAGGAGACCCTAATTAGGCCTTTTCTACAACATGGAGCAAATCGTAACTCTGAACCACAGGCCTAAATGGCCTTTGTCTCTCTTAGGAAGTCTATACAACAATTTATAGATGGATGGAATCATTCTTTAGCTACCTTCCTAGGTAGAATTATGTTCTTTCATCAAAAACTAGAATCTACAGAGCTTTTCTAGGTCAGTCCCTTTGGCTGGAGTCTGACAGGTTTCTACTTCTTGGACTCTGACAGGTTTCTACTTCTTGGACAATAGGTGTCAGTGGAAGGAAAAACCAAAGGCAAAAGTCCAACTTCCAAGCAGCAGATGACAGTAGAGGGCCTTTCTTTCTCACACTAGCCATTCTAAGAAGCAGATGGCAGTATAAGCTGTAAACTTTCTTCTAAGACCCAACCAGAGGTCCTCTCATTAGTTCTGCTGTACTGAATTGAAGCTCTCTGTGAACCCTAAGATCTCAGAACTGAGCTATTCCACTGGTTCAGAGTAGCATCTCTTCAGTGATATCACTCACCTTACACTCGTGGGGATAAGTCAAAAGCTATATTTCTGCCATCTACATCAAATACTCAATATCTACATAGATGTACAGCTATTTTTGTCCCATAGTCACCAAACAGCAGTAGAAAACAGAATTTTCCTACTATTACTTTTGAAGTCCTTATGTTAGCCATATGCAAATTATCCGCTGGGAAACAGAATTCTTCAATCATCTTTACCCTGACTGCCTTTTCTGTGTGGACTTGCTTTTCTCAGTGTTTTTTTTCGCAACTGTCTTTGTTCCTTCACCTTTCCATCAGAAAAACTGTCCACATCTGAAAGGTATACCCCTTAAAATGAGTAAGAGGAAAACATATGTTCAATTTATAAAATATCATATCTGACTATAGAGTTTTCCTCCTGACAGATTCACATAATCAATCACTTCTTTCCTTTTCCTAAAAATAGAGTTGATCTACTCAATTATTGATAAAATTATAGAATCTCAGATTTGGAAATAACCTCAGAGATCACCTAGTCCAACTGATCCCTGAGCAAAAGTTCTCTTCACAGCAAGCAATCATTCAACCTCTGTTGAAAGTCTTTAATGATTATGAAGTCCCCACAAACTAAAGTAGCCCCATATCATTTTGGGATGGGTCTATTTGTTACGAAACAAAAGCAAATTCTGCCTCTCAACGATTTTCATCTATTGATGGTGGATATTTCTTAAAATTTCCGTATATTATCCTTTCAGATGCTTAGAGACAGTCATCATCTTTCCCTAAATCTACTTCACTCCCAATTAGGAGTGACTCCCCAGTGCCTTTTGGTAATATTTTATGCAACGCTATGGTAGTGACTATTAACAGCCAAGTCTCAGGGTAGGTGGGAGAGGGGGGAGTAGAGAATTTCTGCAGGCCACATTATCATTTAATCTGTATTATTAACATTCTCTTTGTCACTTTCTTAAGTCTAGATAATCAAACAAAACAAATTAAGCCCGACTGATAGTGTAGAACTAAGAGTGGCAACCACGTACACATAGAGGCCCATATGTGGCAAAACAAATTAAGCCCGACTGATAGTGTAGAACTAAGAGTGGCAACCACGTACACATAGAGGCCCATATGTGGCAAGGTCTGTCATTGTGTGACCCAAAGGGAGGCAGAATAAAGGTCCCTAGTCTCCTTTCCCACCACCCTTCTCCAAAGGACACTTTAATTCCTTGCCAGAAGAAGAAGCAGGAGGTTGGGGTCAGAAGTCATCCCTCTACTCCCCTCAGGGAGAGGGGGTACCAGGATAGAAGTATATCTATGTACTCCCTTATTATTATTTGTATAGGAAATGTGACCAAGTTTGAGCTAACTTTTGATCAATCTGTCATTTTGGGGAAAGGGAGAACCATAAACCCTATATCCAAGGCTTGATCCCTTCTCTACCTATAGACACGTAGCAAAGAAACCCATGTACACAAATCATAGAAAAACAGAAATCAAATTAAGACAGACATGGGAGCATGTATACCAGACAATAACAAAGTAAAGAAGCTCTCCCACAAGGAGTGAGATAACTCAGCGCAATCAAGAGAAAGGTCCTGAATCTCACCCAAATGGAAACTCCTCAAAGTCTCTGGAGGAGCAACCTGAGGATAGGAACATGATGGAGACCATCTGCTTCTCTCATGTCTTCCCAGTGTCTTTTCCTTCAGGAATCTGAAGTGGGGTTGGCCTCTTCCACGTTTTTTCTTGAAACTGGAAACCAGCTCTCTACTCAAAGAGAGCTTGAAGCTCGAACAGCCCCAAGAAGCTTTCTGTCTCTCACCAACTCCACCCTGGCCCTCAAACAGGGCAGGGCATTCATATTCACAACAAGGAGACAGTCCCATGCAGATGGGCTTTGGGACAGGCATCGGATTTGCATTTGCTAATTTCCAAGTGTCAGTAATCACACTGAAAATTTAATAAGTTCTCTTGAGCCAGATCAAACTAACGCTAACACATTCCTACTTTTAAGGCATGGCTATGATCCTGTCACCACACTGATCACCCTCCTATTGACAGATTACATTTTTTCCTAAAATATAGTGCCAAGAACTGGGGGGAAAAAGCCTTCCAAATGTAGTCTAACCAAGGCAGATTATAATTATGTTTTCAATTTTTACATCCTAGAATTAGCTTATTTGACTACTTGTTACATTGCTTATTCATTTTGAGTTTGCAGTCTATCAAAATCCCCAGATCTTTTTTTCCCCTACATTAACCATTGTCTGGCCAAAAAAGCTCAACTTATACTCAAGCAGTTATTTTTTTGAAACTGAACTATAAGGTTTTATATTTTTCTCCATCCAATTATAGCTTATTAGATTCAGCCTATAATTTTTTTTTTACAATAGAGACTACAAATCCTGTTATCCACTTATTTATTAACAATCACTCCCATATTTATGTCATTCATAAATTGAATAGCCATACCTTGACTGCTTTTATCCAAGCCATTGATAAAAATGTCAAACAAAATAGAGCCAGGGACAAATCCTGGGTCCTTCCATTAGAGACTTATTTCTATGTTATTATCAATTCATTCTTTAAGTCTAGTTTCTAAATCTAGTTATAAATAATACTTTCTAGCCAATATTTCTCCATCTTACAAAAATTTCATGAAAGAGCTAGTCAAATTTTGTCTTCTGTAAGCCTAGGCAAAAGCTATCTATGGCTTCTCCCCTAGTCTAATAGTTTAGTAAGCTATATAAAAAAGTAATGATTTCATAATAGCATGACTTCTCCTAAATGACTCACATGGAACCCTTTCTAAATGCCCATGAATCATCCCTTTAACAATATATTACAGGAACAAAGGTCTCATATACACCAAAATATTTTTGACAGCACTTTTTATGATAGCAAAGAACTGGAAACAAAGATTCCCAGCAATTAGGGAATAGCTAAAGAAATTGTGGTATATAAGTGTTAGAGGAATTTATTGTAGCATAAGAAGTAATGAATATGAATAATAAAGAGAGCCATAGGAAGAATTATATGAAATGATGAAAAGAGAAATAAGTAGAACCAAGAAAACTAAATATACAAAGGCTACAACAAAAGCAAATGGAAAGAACAAACAAAAAAAACACAAAAAGGAATTATGTAATTATGATGGTCCCTGAAGAAAGAGTGATAAAATGTATGCTATTTCCTTTATTGGAGATGTCGAGAGACTATGGGTTTGAAATGTTGTATATATTACCAGAATCAGTTAATAGATTGATTATTTTTATTGAAAGGCTTTATTTTTCTTCTCTTTCTTCTTTTTCTGTAAGCAGGGATATGTTTAGAAATGAAGAAAATGTGAAAACAAAATATGATTATGTTACTTACTTTGACTCTTAGCTTGTCGAGGGCTGTAATGAGAACCCTTGTATCCCTGCTCCTGCCATTTTAGTTTCTGCTTAACTCATTAACCACCGTACGTAAGTGTATCTCTATTCACATTGGCCATAGTGATGTCTATATTGGCAATGTCTGCTGGGCGTTGTACTGTCTGGAGCATGGTATCCAGTCTGATGGGCAGATGATGCCAAGTGACAAGACCATTCGGGGAGGAGATGACTCCTTCAACACTTTCCTCAGTGATACAGGAGTTGGCAAAAATGTCCCCAGAGCAGATCTGGAACCAACTGTCATTCATGAAGTATGTACTGGAACCTACTGCCAACTCTTCCATCCTGAACAACTGATCACTGGCCAGGAAGATTCTGCCAATAACTATACTCGTGGGCACTATGCTATTGACAAGGGAATCATCAACTTGGTTCTAGACAGGATTTGGAAGCTAGCAGACCAGTGCTCAGATCTTCAAGACTTCTTGGTTTTTCACAGCTTTGGTGGTGGCACTGGCTCTGGTTTCACCTCTCTGCTGATGGAACATCTGTCTATTGATGATAGCAAGAAGTCCAAGCTGGAGTTATCCATTCACCCAGTCCCTCAGGTTTCCACAGCTGTAGTAGAGACCTACAATTCCATTCTGACCCCTTTCACCACCCTGGAGCACTCTGATTGTGTCTTCATGGTAGACAATGAGGCCATCTATATTTGCTGCAGGAACCTTGACATTGAATGCCCAAACTACATTAATCTGAATCCCTTTATTAGCAAAATTGTGTCCTCCATCACTGCCTCTCTCCAATTTGATGGTGCCCTGCATGTTGATCTGACAGAATTCCAGACCAACCTGGTGCCCTATTCCCATATCCATTTCCCTCTGGTCACATATACCCCAGTCATCTCTGCTAAGAAAGTTTACCTTGAGCAACTTTCTGTAGCAGATATCACCAATGCTTGCTTTGAGCCTGCCAATCAGATGGTGAAATGTGACCCTCGCCATGGTAAATACATGGCTTGCTGCCTGCTTTACCATGGTGATGTGGTTCCCAAAGATGTCAATGCTGCTATTGCCACCATGAAGACAAAGCACAGCATCCAGTTTGTGGGTTGGTGCCCAACTGGTTTCAAGGTTGGTATCAGTTACCAGCTTCCTACTGTAGTTCCTAGTGGCAACCTAGCAAAGGTACAGTGGGCTGTGTGCATGTTAAGCAACACCACAGCCATTGCTGAGGGCTGGTCTCATCTGGACCACAAATTTGATCTGATATATGCTGTGTGCCTTTGTCCATTGGTATGTGGGGGAGGACATGGAGGAAGAAGAGTTCTCTGAGGTATGGGAGGATACGGCTACCGTTATGAGGAGGTTGGTGTGGATTCTGTTGAAGGAGAGTGTGAAGTGAAAGGAGAAGAGTGCTAGTTACTCCTTCTATACAATTTTGCAGTATGTCATATCCAAAACTCATCAGCTTAAACACACATAGCTTATCTGTTACCTAGGCAACTGTTGAGAAGGTACTGTGATGGTATAAAGGCCTTCATGGTACAGCTAGCTATCAGGTAATTTGTCTACACTATCAAAACTGTGATCTTGTCTAAGTTATCCATGTTTCCCTATAAAAAAAATTCCTTCTTGTCTATGAAATTAAAGCCTTGAAGGAAAAATGCAAAAAAAATGAATAAAGTATAACAACTTTTAAATAGAGAACTTGCTTCTGAGTCAGGAGGACCTTGCTGTATGTCCCACCTCTGACATATACTGACTGTGTTACCCTATATAAGTCAATTAAGATTTTAGGACCTCAGGCAACTCTCTAAGAAAAAAGAAGGTGCCAATCTGGGAACTCCTTAAACCTGCGAAATTATAGACCCAGTCAAAAAAGATAAATAAGTAATACATTCTAGGCTCTTGCCAAAAATCAAAATAAAACTTATAAGGAAACAGGAAATAGAGATCATCTATGCCCCACATCTGGCTTTCTGCTACTGAAGTATCTTCCATGAAAAACACAATCACATACATCTCCACTTGTTGACTTAGACATCATCTCATGGTTTAAAAAAAAAAAAAAAAGAACTGCCAATGTCATTGATGAGGGCTGCCATAGTCACAATGCTGGCATGGGACCTTTACCACATCTCCTTTCTCCTCTCTTCATTTTCCTCAAGAGTTCCTCTAAAATCCTGCCATATTCTATACATGAAAAAGCCCCAGCCTCTCACCTGATAGCTAATCTCATATTTGTTTCTTCTCTTCCTAAACTGAGAAGAATTATAACTCTGGAGTTTTTGTGGCCAGGCAGTGCTTTGCCAGAGGTTATTAAACCTAATTATCTTGAGTTCTGCCTCCTATTAACCACTTTTTTTTCTCTCCTTTCTAATATAATATCATTCATCTTAAGTGGTTGACTGTTTCCTGTTTCCTTCTAAGTCAGTGGCTAAACAATCTATCCCACCCTTCCTCTGATACTTACTAGCTGGCTCATAGACAAAGCCATTTAACCTCTCTGAGTCACAGTCTTTTCATCTGCAATATGGGACTAATAACTACTGTAGCAAGCATGTGCAAGTTTATTCTGAGGATTAAGGGAGATGAAGTGCTTTGTAAACCTTAAAACACTGAAGGAAATACCACTTAATAGTGAAGATGATGATGACGAATCTGGGGGCAAAGGGGTATTCCAACTGAGCTTTCAACAGTTCTGCGCTGCCCAATTTTCTGTAACCTCAGTTGGCCACGAAAATATTCCTCTACCGCAGAAGCTAGTTGGTGCAACGAATAGAGTACTAGACCTGGAAGCAGGAAGACTTCTTCCTGAGTTCAATTCTGGCTGCAGACACTTACTAGCTATGTGACCCTGGGCAAGTCATTAATCCTATTTATCACAATTTTTTTCATCTGTAAAATGAGTTGGAGAAGGAAATGGCAAGTTACTCCAATATCTTTGCCAACAAAATCCCAAATGAGTCACAAAGAGTCAAGTGAACAAAAACAACCAACAACTCCAGCTCTTGTGGTTGCTTGGGTCCTTCCCCAGGTCCAGAATTTTTGGGGGATGAGTTAAAATTCAAGGAGTTTACACAGCATCATGCTTCTTTGTACTGTATGTCTGTATGGATAGGGAAAGGGAAGTTGTGTGTGTATGTAGAAAAAGAAATCAATGACTCTGTAAAAATAAACATCCTTTGCAGTATTGTATTCTTAGTTCCTTATAAATAGTTTTATCTTTTCTAGACCGTATCCCATGTATTCTTGACCAATTCTGCTATGTAAGGGAAATTATCCTGTTTCCAGGTCTTGGTCCCTTGAGGTCAAGGTGAGACCCATAAGCTTCTCTAGGATGCAACTATGGAACAATGATCTGTCCCACCCCACCTATCATTGGGCCCCACTAGATCAAAGGAGTTGTCTTTAGGGAGTAGAAAGTATCTCAGTTGCCAGTAGAACTGACTTCACCCAAGGATACTAACTACGCTCTGCACACACGCACGTAACACAGTGATGACCATGACTTTAAAAATCAGAAGAGCTTTGCTTAGGGTAACTACTTTCAATCTCAGGATTCAAGTCAGTGTCTTCTATCTAAATAATTAGCACTAAGTATGAAACATCAAGCAGAGTGGGGTAAGTGTATCTGGATATTGAAGGACTGAGCCTAGGATTCTTAGAAAAAAGCTTCAGGTTCACTCTTCAAAAGGTGCTTTCTTTAAAATGACTAGTTTCATTCTGGGATGGACAAAATTTTTCCCATCTTAAAAGATTTTTCCCTCCTCACTTATGTAGCAGACATTGTCAATAATCCACAGGATATAGTTTAGATGAGGTGTAATTGCTCTAGAGGAACTTAGGTATTTATTTTTCACAAAGTATTTGTTTTCCTGTGTTCATGCACAAATACACTCACCCAACCACCTATTCATGCACATGCAGTGGTATCTTGATAGTGGTAGGCTTATGCAATGAGAACTATATTTAATTCGAAGTCAGATAATATATATTCTCTATTATTGCCTTTGTGACCTTTGTCAAGACACTGGCTCTCTCTCAGCCAATTTCCTAACCTGCAAAATGATAGCACTGAACTAAATAATATCTAGAGTTGCTACCAAGTCTAAATTTATGATTATTTACTTTAATTCAAGTAAATTGTCCCATGTTTGAAAATTTACCTAAGGCCAAATCACTTGATGGGTTCAGAAATGAGACCAAGGAACACTAATGCACTGTTGGTGATGTTGTAAACTGATCCAACCATTCTGGAGAGCAATTTGGAACTATGCCCAAAAGGCTATAAACTCTGCATATCCTTTGATCCAGCAATCCAGCAACTCCTAGGTCCATATCCCAAAAAGATCATAAAAAAGGGAAAAGGCCCTACGTGTACATAAATATTTATAGCAGCTCTTTTGGTTGTGACAAAGGATTAGAAATTGAGGGGATGTCCATCAATTGGGCAATGACTGAACAAATTGTGATATATAAATGTAATGGAATACTATCACTCTATAAGAAACGATGAGCAGGCAGATTTCAGAAAAACCTCAAAAGACTTACCTGAAATGATGCTGAGTGAAGGAAGCAAAACCAGGAGAACATTGTACACAATAACAGTAACATTGTATGATGACCAGCTTTGATAATCTTAGCTCTTCTCATCAATATAATGATCTAAGGCAATTACGAGACTCATGATGGAAAATACTATCCACATCCAGAGAAAGAACTATGGAGTCTGAATGGAGATCAGAGCATATTATTTTCTCTTTTTTTGTTTTTTTTTTCTTGTAGTCTTTCCCTTTTGTTCTGATTCTTCTTCTACAACATGACTAATGTGGAAATATGTTTTTTTAAGAAAGAAATGTTACTTATGATTGAAAATTCAGTATAAATTTGCTTTAAAAGAGAAAGAGAGAAAGACAGACAGAAAGATAGGCAGACAGAAAGAGATAGAGAAAGAAAAAAGAAAAGAAGGAAGGAAGGAAGGAAGGAAGGAAGGAAGGAAGGAAGGAAGGAAGGAAGGAAGGAAGGAAGGAAGGAAGGAAAAGAAGGAAGAAATGAAGAAAGGAAGGAATGAAGAAAGGAAGGAAGAAAGAGAGAAAGAGAGGTCAAGGTCTAAAAGATGTATTTGCATCACTTCATTTCACAGCCACAGACTGTACCGCTAATATGTGCCAACCTTCTCTTTCTGTGTGCTGTTGACCACAAGGCGGAAGCATGTAAATGGACTGACACGTTGACCACAGCAATTGCCAGCAAACTGCATACTGAAGGGTGGCAACTCTACATGGAGAGAACTCAGATTACCTGAACTAAATAGTAACACATCCAGGATTGGCTATGGCTCTTCCACAGATGGTTTGATTTTTTTAGTCTTACAAAGAGTAACATGCTAGTATAAGTAAAAGAATTGTAAGATTACTAATTTTCAAAAGCTAGAGAGGTATTTTCAGTCTTTGTTTCTACTAGCCAAATTCTTTCCCAGCTTGAGTCATACTTTTGTGAAAAACCAAAAGCTGGAAAACACACACACACAAAAAGAGATTTGTTATTCTTACCAAAAGGATAATATGCTTGTCAGTACTTCTGGCTGTGAACCAGGGCTCTACGTACAGCAATGTTGAACTTACTATTGAGGAGACAGAGACAAATGGACACCCAGAAAGGAGCCTCTGAACTGTGTGTCAGAGCAACTCAGCCTACTCTGGAAACTAACCAGGAAAAATGTTATTAAGTCAAATCAACAAACATTTGAACACCTATTATGGAAGAAAAGTATTGCTGCCACACTGAGAACATGAAAACAAAACCTAAATTATCACTACCCTCAAGGACTTGGCTTTCTGTTGGAGGGGTATATATACACAGAGAAGTGCATTAGAAAGTCCTTACAAAATCATTTGAAGAGAGAGATAGCAGAAACTAGGGAAGGAGGGAGGGAATCGGAAAAGGGTTATTGTTGGAGGTGGCCCCTGAACTGTGCCTTGAAGGACTCTAGTGAGTCTATGAGGTGGGGGAGAGGGTTGAAGGCAATGAGAGATAACTAGGTCAGAGGCACTGAGCCTGAAGATAAAGTGTGTTAACGTTGATTATCCAATCTCCGTTGTGCTATTATTAAAACAATAAAAATAATTGAAGGATCTGGAAATAGTATGTCATTTGTCAAAATTACAGTAGAGAAGGAAGCACAGAAAGACCGATGGATTTGTGAGCTGGGTGAAATCCTGGCTCTACCACTGACTACCCATGTAACTTTAGATGAGTCATTTCATGTCTCTAAGTCTCGTTTTGATAGATTTAAAAAATGATGATGGGGTGAGAGTAGATAATCTCAAGTCCCTCTAAACTCTAAATCTATATCCCTCAGACTTGGAAGCAGGGAAAATATATTGGGTACTGCAGTGAAAGTTAATAGGCCCTGAAAAACAACTGTGACATTATGTCAATGATAGATGACTGTTATTAAGATATTTTGCAATCATAACCATTTAGAATGCTTTGAACAGAAGAAGTAAGACTTGCTATAGGGGATAGAAGAACTAGGGTGAAAGGAATACAAGAGAAAGCAAATAATGTCATGAGACTACAGGAAATATACACCGGAGAACTGGGTGGGATAAGGAACTATCCTTGGTGATAATTCCTTGTGAGGAAATGTAACTTATAGGGCAAGAAGAATTTGGAAAAAAACCAAACTTGACCTTGGAGATCAAGGACGAAACCTTGAGGATATGGCCACCATGTTGGTCTTTTATGGATGGAGAAGATCTGAGACTGATGGGAATGGGATGAAGATAGACAGAAAGTGGGGGAAAGAAGGAGGGGGAAATAATGATAGGGAGAGTGGAAAAGGAAAACAGGTGAAGTGAAAAGGAGCATTCCTGGAGGAGATGAAGGAGAAGGGATCAAAGATACAAATAAGAGATTTGGCAAGGGAAAGGGCAATGTCTTCACTGGAGACTAGAGCAAAGGAGAAGAGGATGAGTAAAGCAGTAGAGAGGGTTATGGAATGTGAAGTTTTGGTAATAAAGGAACTTAGAAAAGATGACTTGAGTTTTCCTAGTATAGTAGGGAGTGATGTTATCTGCTGAGCGGAAGGGTTTGAGGTTTGTATACAGACTTCAAGAAGTAAAGAGAAGGTTTGGAACTACTCCTTTGGAAAATAAGATAGTCAATTGAAAGATTTGCATGTTTCAATGAGGGTTCAATTGAGATCGAAAGACATATTTTGAAAATCCAAAAAGTACAAGATATGCTTGGCAGAGAGGAGAAAAATTCAGTTTGATCATAGTGTAGAAAGGATACTACAAGAAATGGAAAAAAAGAGTGACACCAGATTGTTCATAGCCATATACACCGAGCAAAACCAATATTTGAAGATGAGAAGTTTCATAATGGCAAATTGTCTGAATAAATGGAATAGCTCTTTCAATTCAGAATATTTTCCTTTATACAGAAATATTTTCAAAATGTATTTCCAACTTCCCTGCATTTTCATAGAGTAACATTAATATAATTTAAGGGCTTTTCTTTCATTAAGAGCAATTCATATCACACTAATCTAATTTTCCTCCTTAACAGGATAACTAGAGAGGTATAACAGAGGAATGATGTAGAGAAAGATTGAATCAAACCAGTCCTTATGGATGAGATGGGAAGATGGGGCCTAGATGAAAACAAAATTCGATTAATTCAGAATTAGTTGAATGACTAGACCCATAGTAATAACTACTGTATCAAAGTCAACCTAAATTCCAATTCTACTTGCCATCTATGGAATCTTGGATCAAATCATTTAAATTCTGGGGCCCTCATATTCTTTACTCCTAAAAGGGCCATATTAGGTGATCTTTCAGGCATCTTCCAATTCTAAATTCTCCCTCGTGAAGGACCAAAGGACTTTCTCCTTTACCTACTTCTGGCTAATATTTTTATCAATGACAAATGAAGACACAAGTGAGAATGGTATCAAATGACAGAGGCCATGAATCTTGGAAGCATAGCTAATACTTTGGATGTCATTACCAGTATGTGAAACATTTTCAAAAGTATGATACAATGGGCCAAATCTAAAAAGACAAAATTTAATTAAAATGAATTTCAAGTCCTACACTAAGGTTTGAAAAAAGACAAAGGCAAAAATACAGTATAAGGGTAATGACAAGCTAATACTTCATGGGGAAAAAACTATCTGGGCCTTTTAGTGGACTGCAAGGTTAACAGTGTGATATGACAGCCCCAAAAGCTAATGAGATCTTAAACTTAAAAACAGTAGAGAATACTACAATTAAATGAGGCCACTCCCTCCTCCATGTCCTCTGCCCTAATCAGGCAAGTTTAACAATAATACTGTTGTGTTCAGCCCTTGGATCCACACTATGGGAAAAGCTGGAATGAATACAACAAGGTAACTAGTATCATAAGGTGATGGACTCATGAACATGTTAGAGAAAGATTAATTTAAGGGCATAGGGAAGAAGAGAAATCTGGAGAAGAAAAATCTCAAGAGGTCACAGTCAATAGACTTTCAAATATCTGAAGGACTGTCATGGAGGCAGCATAACTCTGAACCTCTAAGGTTTTTCTTCATCAGATTTCTCTCCTACCTCATGTCTTTCAACTAATGAAAGCACTTGATTGGAAATCAGAAAACCTGGGTTCAAACCCCAGTTTTGCCACTTACAAGCCACATAATATTAAACAAGTTACCTCACTTTTGGGGGTCTCAGTCTCCTCATGTATAAAATAAGGGAGTTGGACTACATTAATTCTAAGGTCCCTTTCCAGTCTACATCTGATGATCTTGGACATAAATTCGATCAGACTTGTTCTGTTTGGTCAAAGTGAACAAAAGTGGGCTGAATAGGCACCAGTTACAGGAAGACAGCTTTGGGTTTGACATAAGAGACGCTTCTCAACAATTAACATTTTCCATTAATGAATAGACAGCATGGTAAAGCTTTGTATCTTTAAGTCTCTCAGCACAAGATAAATGATGAAGAAAGTATTTCTGCCCTGGCATAAATTGAACTGAATGACTCTTCCAGTTAATTTTCATTCTAAGTTTCAATGATCCTATAGGCAGGGTAGTTCTAAATTCCTATCTGGTTCTCAGCAGTATTATGAAGAGTTAAAGGTACCAAATGAGTAACCCACAGAAAAGCACTTTGGGAAATTGTTCAGAACGTTCACTTCTTTCACCTCTTCTTCACTCCCTGGGAGATGATTAACTATTCACGGAGCACACAACAATCAAGATCTTGAGCTGAAATAATAAGAACCAGCATGTATTTAGCAGCTACTCTGTGCCATGTACTGTGCTAAGGACTTTACAAATATTATCTCATTTAAAACTCTCCATAGTCTGGTAAGGTGAGCACTTTTATCCCCCACCCCCTTTACAATTTGGGAAACCTGAAGCAAATATGTTAAGTGACTTGACCAAGGTCGTACAGCTAATAAGTATCTGAGGCAGAATTTGAATTCGTCTTCCTGAGACCAGACCCAACACTCTGTCCACTGCACCCCTAGCTGCTTATAAATTAAAAGGATTAGTTTATTCTCACAATTTCTTGCTAGACCCTATCCAGGGTTCTTACACAAATAGAATTTCTACAGTTGACTGACTGGATAGGTCTCTCTACTCCCTTGAAAGCAGTTTAATCCCTCTTTTCTGGGAGAACTGGCTTCCTACCAGCCAGTGGAATGCTTAGAAGGTGAAAATTACATAGTTTAGTGTTTGGTTTTCCATTGACAGAGGGAAATATCATGTTTAACCTCCCAGGAAGAGGTGTACTGCTTGCTTCTTTCTACAGAAACCAATCAGAATTATGGAGTTGAAAGGACATTCTTTCCTCAGGTCATTTAGGGAGACAAGTTGATGATTTATATAACTGAAAAGAGTCTGCTGGAAGCAACTTCAGTTGTGGGATGGGATATTAACATCCTCAGCAGTCCAAGAAGGATTGTCATTACCATGATGACTTCACAGTAGGATGAGCAACCTACCACATAAATTATGTGATTATACCACATAAAATAATGGAATATATTCTTTATTCCCCAATTTCATCCAGTAGAGGGCACCTGTTAAATACAGACAATAAAATAGCATTCTAACTATTTATAACTGAACATAACAATGGGATAACACGATAGAGACTTCATTGATTAGACACTGCCATGAAATTAGTTGACAGGAGAGCACAAGTCAGTCCCTTACCTCATATGTATGTATGACATGTGTCACTGTGACCGGAGCTAGTAACTGGAAGAACTAAAAACCCCCTTGCCATCTTTTTTGAATTTCTAGGCCAGACCTCTAGTTCTGCTGATTTATTCATTCCTCTGACAGTTAAATAGCATGTCTACTGTGAAAACATTTGACCAACTTTCCAAAGAGCAAGCAAACTTTTTCCCACGTTAGGCAGAATTTTTCAAAGTTTAATTTTTGTCAGTAGTAGGCACGCTACTTCTTAGGTTTCCATGACAACTGACTGGTAAGGGCTAAGTCAGAAGTAGATGCTTTTGCTACTTCCTGGGCACCAGGAGAAATGTAGTGTCCAAATTATTGCTTCATTTCAGCATAGGAGAGAAGAAGCCAAAATACTGGGAGAAGGAAAAGGCAAAAAGAGGCACCAGCAGATTTTATGTAGATCCTCAAACAAAACATAGTGAAAGTTATTTTCAAAAATCAGCCATGTGACCATTAGCAAGTCATTTCCCCCTTCTGAAGCTGCAACTATAAAATTTTGGATGTGGACTAGAAGATCTTTAAAGTCTGTTCTAGCTTTAACATTTGATTGCTTTTCCTACTTATTGATCATACAATAGGTTATGGAATTGGAAGTCAAGAGATCTGGGTTTTGGTACCAACCACATCTCCCGCTACATAGTTGTGTGTGTAGAACTTGAGAAGGAGCACCATATAATGGGTGGAACACTGAGCCAGGAGTCAGAAGTAAATCTGTTTTAAAAAAATAACTATGGCATGGTATAATTGAAATGAAGAGATAGCCCAAATAAAACTCAATCAGAGAATCTCACACTTGGAAGGGTCCTCAAAGGTAATTTCGTCTAACCAGTATTGGAATAAACCAATAAAATTGCCTATGAGAAAGAACTCATCACCGCCTGAGGTCACTCGTCCTACTTTTGGACATTTCTAATTATTACGAATTTTTTTCTCTCATCAAACCAAAATCTATATCACCAAATTTGCTTTTGGTGGTCACAGATTTCAATTCAAAATGTTCTCAAAACAATCTTTTAATGTCATCTCTTACAAATTTGACAGGAATCTAAGCCATGCTCACTGGTCTATCTATGGTTTATTGATTATGTCCTATTCCTTTTTTAAAAACTGGGACAAACATTTCCTCTAGTTCTCCAGCATATCATATATTCTCCACCGTCCTTTAATGATCACTGACAGTGTCTCAGTAATCACTCTTCCTTGTGTTTATTTATGTATTTTTGTAAAATATGGTCAGCAAAAGGAAATTAAATGGTAGTTATTCACTTTTCCTAAGACTTGGAATCACTTTTGATTCCTCCTACTTCCGAACCCCCAAATCCAATTAATTTCTAATCTAATTCTACTTCTTTAATCTTTCTCACATTAATCTCTTACTTTTCATTCCAACTACCCCATCCTTGTTCAAGTCTTAATTTTCTGTCACCTAGCTTGTTATAAGAGCCTCTTACCTGTTTTCACCACCTCTAATTTCCTCTTTCTAACCTATCAATCACATTTATTCAACTAAAATATACCTGGAGCTTTAGCAAAAGACCACCTCAGTGAGTCAGTAGCATGATAAAACAGTCAAAAAGAAAAGATAATATAATCGTAATCTTAATTAAAAGGCAGTAAAATCTTCCCTCTTAATGCTTATGCTTTCCCTCTGAGATTGTTTATTTATCCTCTTTAGCACAGCACCTGTCACATAGTAGGTGCTTAATTAATGCTTCCCTATAGACACAGTGTTCAGATAGAGAAAAGTGATCATTCCCAACATATGTTGCCCTAGGGAGAACACAGTAGGAGAGTATAGGTTTATTGCTGGAAGTGACCTTGCAAATCATCTAGTCTCAACTGCTCAATTTATTTATCCTGTTTATGCTATATGTATCTCATCTGTACATTGTTGTTCATATATTTCTCTCTTTCCCACCCCCTCCCATCCCGGTCTAAGAGTTCTTTGAGAGCAGTGACTGTTTCATAGAACCTGGAGTACCATAGGTGCTTTGTCTTTCCTCCCCACTGCCCCATACAGACACACACACACACACACACACACACAGTGTTCACATAGAGAAAAGTGATCATTCCCACCAGACATTGTCCTTGTCACAGCACAGTAGGGGAGTATAGATGTGTTGTTGGAAGTGATCATCTAGTCTAACTTACTCAATTTACAAAGAAGGAAACTAAGGCCCAGAGGTTAAGTGATTTCCCAAGGTCATACAGTTAGCTGGTAGCAAAGTTTTGAACACAAATCCAGCAGCTCTTTCCACAGCAACGCACATTGTGCTCAGTTCTCAGTACCACGTATTAGGAAGGGCATTGATAAGCCAGCCTCCATCCAGAGGAGCGTGAGGAGAGCAGTAAACAGGCCTTGAGTTCATGCAATATGGGAACTGTTTGAAGCAATTAGATGTATTTTGTGTAGACAAGAGAAGACCTAGAGGAGATAGAGGCTTCAAGTATTTGAAGGGCTGTCATATAAAGGAGGGATTAAATTTGTGCTCCTTGACCTGAGAAAATGTCACTAAAAATGCTGTGAGAAGTTGCATAAAGCAGGCTTTCCATAAGCATGACAGAGGTTACTGGGACATGTCCCCAAATGGAACAGGGTTATACAAGGCATCCACCTTCCCAATAGGTCACCCTTCAGCCTTCCATTTAACTCATTCTCTTATTTAACCTTGTATTCCCAAATTCCAGGATCATCTAGTGGTGTGTTTAGTCATTTCCTCATTGATAACTGAAATTTCAGCATAGTTACATGAAGCACTTATTGGCTAGCTCTTGTCCTTCATTCTCAAAGAGGACCAAAATGACATCTCTGTGTCAGGGTCAAGTATTTATTAAGTACTTATTTTTGCCAGTCTCTGTGCTAAGTGCTGGGATATAAATAAAAACATGGTCTCTACCCTCAAAAAGTTTACATTGTGGTGTAGGAAGACAACTACCAGAGGAAATCTAGAAAGTTAGTAGAGGAATAAAGAGGAAGAAGAAATAGTGAGAAGAAGGAAGAGTTCAGAGAGTGAGGCCATGTGCAAGGAAGGTGATGCCTGGCAGGGGTCTGCCCTAAAGTGGTATTCCCAAAGGAGCTTCTGAAAAAAGGAGGGTTACATAAGGAAAATCCTCCTAACAATAAGTAGAGTTTTCCAAAAGTACAACGAGCTGCCTCTGAAGGTAGTGGCTTCCCTTCACTGAAGATCTTTAAGCACTGGCTGCTGAATATGTTTAAAAAAAAGTGGGGTAGGAGGGAGGGGATTCTTATTCAGGTAAGGTTTAGATTAGGTAACTTCAAATTTTTTTTATGATTCTATATTACATACTAGTGCCAAGTGAATCCTCCCACATCCCTCACTGGCCATTTTATTTCCCATTATTCACTGTGTATAAGTCTATCCCTAGACTGGTATTTGAGGTGCTCAGTGATCTTACTCTCAATTCCCTTTTCAATTTCTTCTCCTACTACTTACTGCTTCATATATACTATATACTGGTACTAAACTAAATACTTGTCATCCAATAAAATAAATATTTTTAAGTACTTACTATATTCATGGACTGGGGTGGGGGTGGGGGAAAGATGAATGGGGATAAAAAATGGATATGGTATTAACCATTTTTATTTTCAAGGTGCTTTCATTCTGATTCTGAATTCTGCATACTACTGGACTGATACACAGATAACAATGATACAAAAAGAGTGACTCAAGTGCAAAGGAAATCTCCTTCTTTGCATTTATATCCCTAGCACTTAGCACAGCACCTGGAACGTGGAACCTGGAACTTCTGAAATGCTTGTTCATTGATTCACAAACACACAGAGGGTGAGATAGTTTTCCTGGTGCGTGGTGAAGGAGGAGGAATCAGGAAAGATTTCACAAAAGAGATGACCCCTGATCTGGGTTTTAAAGATAGATGAGGACTCCAATTGGATGAGGTAGTCCATATGAGGCATATCAGTCAAGGCATGAGATGGATTGGGCATTAAGAGAATGGATAGTAGAGAATATAATCTGGTTGAAATAGAGAATACATAAAAGGGTGTAAATAAAATAAGACAGATATGATCAGAAGCAGATTGCAAAGAGCCTTATAAGAGAGAATCATGAGTTTTAGTTTATGTGAAAGGTTAAAAGGATCTAGTGAATATACTTTCCTCTACAACTTTGTCCTCCCAACTTTTGGAAATGGAACCATGCATCATTGTATAAAAACTTATTGAGCACCTGTGTCAGGAATTGTAGTAAGCAGAGGAGCCATCAAAGTAGAAAACTCAGTAGCCTGAGAAGTAAGAAAACTAGGTTGATATGAAAGGCCTGGCTACTTAGCCATAATTGGCAGTCTTATAAATCATCAATGGCTATCCAGTTATCTTCTTGCTGTTTAGAAAAAAAGGTGACAATAATTCTCCCCAACTTAACTCTAGCCAAGATTTTACACATGACCTAACAATTCATGTCACTAGATTCAGGAGATGACTTTCTTATATAAACAGGGCAGGATCTCCTTTATTAAAAACTGTATTTTTCCTTGAAAAAAGAGTTGGTAAGGAAGGATGGAGAAGATTCCACTCCCACTGGCCTTCAGAATTTCAAACACAGAAGGTCTATGGTTGTCCATCCCACGGGAGAAGCTGACAAGCAGGTACAAGAACTCAGACAAAACTATAAAGAGGTTATGACTAGATAATCTTTATTTTTCTATTATTAATTTAACACTGACAAAAACAAAAATATTAAGATAATAAATATATAAAATATGGAACAAAATTATACCCAAAGCCCTGACCTTTTTAACAAAGCATAACCAAATGAATTAACCAATATCAAGCAAAAAGGTCCATTTTGTTTGGCAACCCTTTATAAATCTTCCTGAAATTTCTCTACTTTTGCCCATGTCTTCTTTGCATGTTTCCTTCCTTCTTTCCTTCTATGAATACTAAAAAACAAACAAAAAAGATGTGTACTTGTTCAACTATTTTGATATATCTTATACTCATCTCCATATATCCATAAGGTCTAGTTTGATTAATGCTCTACTTAGTGCTTCAATGTCTTTCTTAACTTTCTTTCAACTGAGTTTGTCCTGTACTGATTAGATCACTAAAATGTCCAACAATTTTTCTTAAAGGCTTTAAAATTTTCCTTCTGAATTTTGTTCCACAATTATTTTATATCCACATATTTAAGAATAACAATTTCACTTTCCATATAACTTCTTTGTAAAGCAAAACATATCCTGTTTTGTCTCTTTGAAACATTCTGGTTTGTCATTCCAGCTTTTCAAAATTTGGCAAAATTATGGTAAATTTTAGGACAAACTGTGATTTTGAATCTATCTAAATCTTCCTGAATTAAATGTGTTTCCCATAAGCAGTATATTTTTGAATTCTGTGTTTTACATCTATTCTTTAATTATTTTACATATTATTATAGGCAATTTAACCCATCTACATTTAGTGCCATAATTGTTGAGAGGCATGAAGTAGAGAACCAGCCTCAGAACCAGGGTTCAAGTGGTCCATCTAAGCCATTTTGGCTATATGGACCTGGATAAGTCACTTCACCTTTCAGTGCTCTGGGCAACTCTCTAAAGTGATAAATTGTTAAGAAAGTGTCAACCTCCATTCATTCAGGAAGCTTCCTCACCAGGAAGCTCTCTACACCAGCAAAATCATATCAGATAACTATGTCAACCATAATTGTTAGGAGTAGTTATTCTTTATTCATTCTCTCAAAGAGGAATATATACTTTCCTGTTTTTAATTCTATTATTAATCCAAACTAACAGAAGCATCGTGCTCTAGAGGTTAGAGGGTAAGTCTGTTGTTTGTTACCTTTTTCTGAGGTCTTCAATTATATTATCTATATTTATCAAACCCTTCATTATTTCTGCTTATCCTTTTTTTTAATTGCTTACTTCTTGTTTATTTCTCTCATTTCATTTTCTTCTTTATTTTTTGGTCCTGTAGTTTTCATAGTATTGTTAATTCCTGCTTGTCTTCTATCCTGTTCACAAGAAGGACAAGGGGCTACCTAAATGCCATCTGACTTGCTCTATTCCTTTGACATCAATCCTCTCTATACATTCCACTATATCAGATAATCAAGATATTATAGTAACTAAAGGAAGACTCTAATTCAACCCTACCCCAAAAAAATAAATAGATGAGATTATAAATCATAGCACTATACATTTTGAGCTAGATGGGATTTAGAAGTCTTTAAGTCCAACTTTTTTCCCTCCATTTTACAAATAAGTAAAATGAGGCTTAAAAGGGATTCAAAAGACTTGGATCATACAGCAATTAAGCATCAAAAACAGGCTTGGATTTCTTCCTGACTTAAAGCCCAGATTTCTATCCAGTGTGCCACCTAGCTACCTTAACTTACACAAATGTTAGAGATTACAGAAGAATTGTTAAATTAATAAAAAAAAATGAACAAAGCAAATAAAGTCAAATGGATAATAAGAATGAAACCACAGAACAAGCCCAGCATGTCATAGAATTTTAAAACCAATTTATGGCAGCACAAGATAAAGATGTGGAAGAAAAATGAAAAAGATCAACTTAGATTAATCAGGATATGAAAAGGAAAATGAAAGGCAGAAATCATATTTGAAGAAATAATAGACAATTTCCCAGATAATCAAGAACAAGGAACATTTGACAAGTAGACAAAATTCAAAGAAATGCAATGTGAAGAGGTTTAAATATCAAATTTCAGAATCATACAATGTTGAAATTCAAAATGAAAAAGGCAAAGAAAGAGGGGAAATAAATTCTTTAAAATTATCAGAATCTCAACAGAATTCTTAGTAGTAAGATAATTTAATATAGATTAAATAATTAAATTGATCAACAGTCTTTTCAAGAGCAAAACATAGTTACTTGGGACAAGCAGCCAAAATTTCAGCAAATTTGTACATTTTGATTGAGGACAGAAAATGTCATACAAAATCAACAAGAAGGTATTTTTAAATCTCCAAAATGAAAAGACCTATACAAGAAGTCAGATAAGAACTCTAGGTCAATGGAAAGATATTAGCAACAACAATATAAAATGGTTTTTTAAAAATAAAAATGAAGGGCAGAGGAAAGATGGTGGAGTAGAAAGATGCACATACACTATCTCTTCTTCCACAGTCCAGAAAATACCTGTAAAGAAAGACTCTCAACAAATTCTAGAGCAGCAGAAACCATAGAACAATGGAGTGGAGGAGATTTCTAGCCCAGGGTGACCAGAACAGCTGATGGGAAAGGTCTGTCTCAACAGACTTGGAGCAGAGTCCAACCCAGCCTTGGCCACACAGCACCAGGAGAAGCAGGATCAACCAGGCTTCAGGGACAGAATCCCCAGCAGCAGCACAGATCCTTCAACCCACAGGCACCAAAGGTCAAGGAGAGTGTTTTTTCAACTGGCTGAGAAGGGAGTAGGGTGTCCCCAAATCTCTGGCCTCAGGCTGTGGCAGCAGAGGCAGCAGAAGGTGGGGGATCCCAAGGTAGGCAGCAGACTGCATTCATTATTGGAGACCTCATCATAAAGCCCCTGGGAGAACTGAGCCCTTGTGGTGGCCCTGCCCCCGCCTAAAGCACCTGGGGGAATTGAGCAGCTGATCTGAATTTCAGGCCCCACTGCTGGCTTGGTGGAACTGGAGGCTACGTGGATATGGAGAGCAAACTCTACTATTCACAGATTTCTGGGCACAAAAGTTTCTTCTTCCTCCCATACCAGTGTACACATTTGGTTGTGCCACCTTGGAGGAACTGAGATCTTACACATCCCCAGTGTACCCTACTCTTGACAAAGGACCCAAAAGTCAAGTAACTGGTTGGGAAAATACCAAAGAAAGGGGGGAAAAATAAAACTATAGAAGGTTACTTATTTGGTGAATAAATATCTTCTCCCATCCTTTTGGATGAGGTAGAGCAATGCTTACCATCAGGGAAAGACATAAAAGTAAAGGCTTCTGTATCCCAAACATCCAAAATAAGTATTCAATGGGCTCAGGCCATGGAAGAGCTCAAAAAAGATTTTGAAAATTAAGTAAGAGAGGTGGAGGAAAAATTGGGAAGAGAAATGAGAGAGATGCAAAAAAAGCATGAAAAGCAGGTCAACATCTTTCTAAAGGAGACCCAAAAAACGCTGAAGAAAATAATACCTTTAAAAATAGGCAAGCTCAATTGGCAAAAGAGGTTCAAAAAGCCAATGAGGAGAAGAGTGCTTTCAAAAGCAGAATTAGTCAAATGGAAAAGGAAGTTCAAAAGCTCACTGAAAAAATAGTTCTTTCAAAATAACAGATGGAGGCTAATGACTTTATGAGAAACCAAGAAATCACAAAACAAAACCAAAAAAATGAAAGATAATGTGAAATATCCCATTGGAAAAACAACTGACCTGGAAAATAGATCCAGGAGAGACAATTTTAAAATTATGGGATTACCTGAAAATCAGGATTAAAAAAAAGAGTCTAAACATCATCTTTCATGAAATTATCAAGGAAAACTGCCCTGATATTCTAGAACCAGAGGGCAAAATAAATATTGAAAGAATCCACCAATCACCTCCTGAAAGAGCCAAGGAGAAAATATTACAAGCAGCTAGAAAGAAACAATTTGAGTATTGTGGAAATACAATCAGGATAAGACAAGATCTAGCAGCTTCTACATTAAGGGATCAGAGGACTTAGAATATGATATTCTAGAAGACAAAGGAACTAGGACTAAAGCCAAGAATTACCGACCCAGCAAAACTGAGTATAATGCTTCAGGGGAACAATGGTCTTTCAATGAAATAGAGGACTTTCAAGCATTCTTGATGAAAAGACCAGAGCTGAAAAGAAAATTTGACTTTCAAACACAAGAATCAAGACAAGCATGAAAAGGTAAACAGGAAAGAGAAATCATAAGGAACTTACTGAAGTTGAACTGTTTACATTCCTACATGGAAAGACAATATTTGTAACTCTTGAAACATTCTTCAGTATCTGGGTAGCTGGTGGGATTATACACACATACACACACACAAACACACACACACATACACACATACATATATGTGTATGTTTATATATATAGAGAGAGAGAAAGAGAGAGACAGAGACAGAGAGACAGAGACAGAGAGACAGAGACAGACAGAGACAGAGACAGACAGAGACAGAGATAGAGAGAGACAGAGTGCTTAGGGTTAGTTAAATAGGAAGGGATCATATCTAAAAAATAAAATTAAGGGATGAGAGAAGACTGTATTGGGGGGAAAAGGGAGAAATGAAATGGGGCAAATTATCTTTCATAAAAGAGGAAAGAGAAAGACTTTTCAATGGAGGGAAAAAGGGTGAGATGAAAGGGAAAACGTGAAGCTTACTCTCATGACATTTGGCTCAAGGAAGAAATAAAATGCACGGTCATTTTGGTATGAAAACCTATCTTACAATACTGGAAAGTAGGGGAGAAGGGGATAAGCAGGGTGGGGGGGTCATGATGGAATGGAGGACAATAGGAGGAGGGAGCAATTAGAAGTCAACACTCTTGGGGAGGGACAAGGTCAAAAGAGAGAATAGAAGAAATGGGTGGCAGGATAAGGTAGAGGGAAATGTAGTCAGTCTTACACAACATGACCATTATGGAAGTCATTTGCAAAACTACACATATATAGCCTATATCGAATTGCTTGCCTTCTCAATGGGGATGGGTGGGGAGGGAGGAAGAAAGAGAAGTTGGAACTCAAAGTTTTAAGAACAACTGTTGAGTATTATTCTTCATACAACTGGGAAATAAGAAATACAGGTAATGAGGTATAGAAATTTATCTTGCCCTATAGCACAAAAGAGAAAATGGGGATAAGGGAAGGGAGGGATGTTAGAAGGGAGGGCAGATAGGTGGTAGGGGTAATTAGAATGCTTGGCGTTTTGGGGTGGGGGAGGGGAGAGATGGGGAGAAAATTTGGAACTCAAAATTTTGTGGAAATGAATGTTGAAAACTTAAAATAAATAAATTCTAAAAAAAGTAAAATCATTCAATTAAAATATAGACTAAAGTGAAGCTTATTAGGACTAATAAAAAGAGCTCAGACTTTATATATGTGTATATTTTAAATGGTCATACATATTAAGTACTCATTTGACGTTTTAGGTATACATTTAACTTGCATATCATATTAAAATTATATATGTTGGTGCCTTAACAAAAAAGACATTTAGTTATATAAGAATATAATAAAAAAGAAAGGGGATTGAACACAAACTTTAAATGTTTGCTTTGTTCTCTAGATAGAATGCTTTTCTGCCTGACCACAATTAAGAATAACTTTCTGCCAGATGCTGGACCTGTACATGTATATTTAAATTACAGTTCAGTACAAGAGGAGTGTCACACACAGAGTGAGCATTTAACCTGTTACAATATGACTTAATAATGGCCACCTGAAAGTGACCTGTTAGCTCTTTATGTTCCTCTACCAGGGTTGAAAAACAGAGGGTAAATGAAAAGGGCAATGATGTACTGGCTAAATTAATGATAATTATTCATTTTTTAAAAAGGCAATGACTAAATAGAATGCTTCTTTTTGTACTGAACACTAGAATGCTGCCCCTTCCCCTTCATTTTCATTTGAGTGTGAAGGGAAAATAAATGGGAGTCTATGTAAAGGAATTCATACATAATGGTGGTGAAATTGACAACCATTAGGAAATAGGAAGGATGAAAGTAGTAACCCTGGAAGAGAGGAAAAAGGATTCTGTATATTCTGTCTTCATCTTGCACAAGAAAAATGATTGGTGAATTTTAGATATTCATACTCACCTTCTCTGAAAGATTACATGCACTAGGGAAATGGGAAAATAATGAAGAGAGGGACGGAACACCCCAGAGTCCCCTTTGATTGGCAGAGGACAGCAGACAAAATAAGCAAGAAATCTGGAATCAGGAGTTGGGTTAAAGTGCGGGTTCTACTCTACTAACTTTGAGTCTTTGAACAAATCACTTAACCTCCCAGGGTCACTGTTTCCTCATGTATAAAATGAGGGGACTGGACAAAATAACTTCTAATGGATTTTTTGGATCTTAAGATGCAATTTTTTTTACATGGTAAGCCAAAAATCAACATTCATATTCATCAAAATGTACGTGATGGGATTTTGAGCTGTGAGGACCTTTAGTTCTTCCTTAGTTCAACTCCCTCATTTTACAAATGGGAAAAATGAGGGCCAGAAAGTTGGTTTCCCCAAGGTCATAGAGATAACAAGTAGCAAAGAAGAATTTATAGCCAAGTGTTCTAGTTCTAAATACATCTGTCTTGCCAGTACTCTACACTGCTAGATGAAACCACAGAGAAGCATAATCAAAAATTTATAAAAACAGAAATGCAGTTAGCTAATTAATTTTCATAAACATAGTTACATAAAATTAAAAGATTTTCATCACCCCGGGGAATATCAAAAACAAAAATGTAGTGGGGGAAAATGCCAGAAAAAAATAAATCTAACATTTTAAAAATAAGTTTTTATTGCTATTTTATGTTTGTTACATCACCATACTTATGCCAAGTATCTTTCTGTCTCTCCCTCCCTGGAAGCATTCCATATGGAAAATAATATTTTTTTAGAGAAGAAAAAATGCAGCACAGCTAATCAATACACGGAGAAAGTCAGAAAATGTCTCAGTATGCCTCATGTGGACCCCCCACCTCCACGAATGAATGTATTGGGGGTGTCTTCTCATATCTCTTCATGAAAGTCCTGCTTGATCTGTATAATTTTCTTCCACTTACTTTTCTTTTCTTTTTCTAAAAGAAAAAAGCTCTGGTCTTTTCATCAACAATGCTTGAAAGTCCTCTATTTCATTGAAAGACCATTTTTGCCCCTGAAGTATTATACTCAGTTTTGCAGACTGGGGGTTGGTAATGTTTGTTCTTTCCTTTTAAAATATTATAGTTACTGTGTATATTGTTTCCTTGGCTCTGCTCACTTCGCTCTGCATCAGTTCATGTGATCTTTCCATGCTTCTCTGCATTCATCACATACATCATTTCTTACAGCAGAATAATATTTCATTATATTCATTTATCAAATGTAACATTTATAACCCTAATTGTGAGGGTAACAAATTGCACCATTATAAGAAAGAGTTGAGCAGCAACAGAAGTTTCATGGGTAGAGAACCAGATTTAGAGACAGAAAGAACAGTGTCCCAGTAATACTTCTGACATATATTGTCTGTGTGACACTGAATAAGTCACATAACTTCTTAGTGTTCCAGTAACTCTCTAAAACTACTTTGGCAGAGCAAGTGCTGATCTTCATTGGTAGAAGAAATTTCTTCACTGGGAGTCTCCTATACCAATGATATCACAAGTCTGGTCCCCTCCCCCCCAAAAAAGGAAAGAAAATTTACAAAATGAACTAAGAAAACAAAAAATGAACTACTTAAATCTGCCTATTTCTAGGGTTTTTAGATTTAAACATCATTCTTTCAGTCTCTTTTTTCTCTCAATGAGATAAATTTTTCTCTAAGGATCATTTTGGCTGCATTTCAGATTTTAACATATGGTTTTCATGTTGACTATTATTATATTATCTTTAATAGGTAGTACTTTTAATAGCCAACACATTGAATGACAGAAGAGGCATCCCCAAAGGTGTCAATAGTTTATAACAATGGACTGAATCAAAAAAGAAAACAATTCACAAAACGTAACTGTAAAGTCCCTATACTTTGGTTCCAGAAATCACATACATGAATATGGGATAGTGGAGATTCATTGAGGGACAATTCATTTGAGAGATCTGAAGTCTGAGTAGGCTGTAGATTCTAGATGAGTCAACAATGTGATAATGAAGTTCAAAAGGCTGATTCAGGCCTACGTCAGTAAAATCATAGGAGTTGATAATTTCTTTGTCCTCATCATTGGTCTCTTCAACCTTCACCAAGTTCTTCATTCTCAAAGTGAACTCACCTATATCTTTCAAAAGATTCTTTTGATTGCTATCCACATACAGTATAAAGTGTTCAGCTTTAGGTGTTGCATTTTCAGGAGGATGTTGATAAAGTAGAGCACATCCAAAGAGTCATTATGTTAGTTGGATGCCCTAAGGATCAATGCTTGACCCTGTGCTTTGAGCTCAACGACTTAATAGTGCAACATGGAAGCCAAATATGTTAGTGCACTATTAGGCTGTATTGAGAAGCAGAGTATTCAGAACAAGGTAGGTAATAATACTTCTATATTCTGTCTGAGTCAGATTACATTTGAAGTTTTATGTTCAGTTTTGGAAACTGAACACATTTTAGTAAAGACATGGAGAATTTGGAGTGAATCCAACACAAGGTGATAAGGATGTTGAATGTCCACACAAGGATCTTAGAAGAAACTAGACATATCTATGTTGAGAAGAGAGATCTTGGTGAAGGTGGAAGGACCTAGCAGATGTCTTCAAGTATTGGGAGGCCCATCACTTGGAAAAGGAATGTTAGGAGAAGTTAGCAAATGTTGCAAAGACTCAGATTTAAGCTAGAGATAGGAAAAACTTCTTGACAATTAGATTCATCCAAATATAAAAGAAGATCCCTTGAATAATTGAGAGTTTGCCCTCTAAAAGTCTTTGAACAAGGACTAAATTACTAATGGTCAGGCATATTGTAGAGGGAATCCTTGGTCAGGAAAACACTGGGACAGAGGGCTTTGAAGGCCCCTTCTTCTGAAATCCTGTGACTAGAATAGTGAGGGGACTTGAAACTATACCAATCAAGAAACAGTTGAAATAGCCCAGTACATTTAACCTCAAGAAAACAAACACAGATGGAAATAAGAATTCTTCAAATATGGAAAAGGTCACGTGGAAGAGAAATGAGATGCAGTCTACTTGGCCAAAGATGATAAAGCTATGAAGAATGGGTAGAAATTCCAGAGAGATTAATTTTCGCTTGCTATAAAGAAAAAACATTACCAAAATTAGAACTGTCTCCAAACAGAATCGCTAGAGAGAGGTACATAAATTGATAGGGCTGGTGAGAATTCTAGTTTCTCAAGTCCAAAGCACTCACCATTTTCTTTATTTCAGATTAGGAGACTAAAGCCAGGGAGGTTGTGAGTTGCCCATGGTTACACTGCTATTGATAGAACCAAGAGTCAAAGCCATTTCTCCTGATTCCTTGCCTAGGGTTCTTTCCACTATAATAACACAAGTTGGATGGCCACTTGGGGATGCTGAAAAAGAAATTCCTGCTTGGATATGGGTTGGACTAGATGACCTCTGAGCTCCTTTCCCACTCCAGGATTCTATGATTCATACATCACTGATGAAAATGCAAATTAATGGAAACTTTTGGGAGAGCAGTCCAGCTATTCACTGCAAATATTATAAAAATAATTATACCCTTTGCCCCAGTAATCTTATGATTTGGAGACATATTCTAAGAACATTGTCAAAAAGGAAATAATTATATGTTAAAATATATGTAGCAGAAGTATTTTAAATTGTGACAAAGGAGATAAAACAAAGGGCCCCAGAATTGGAGAATAGGGAGACAAACATGTGGTTTTTGTGGTGGCAAAAATAAGAAACAGAAAGAAATATGCAAAGAGCCATTAAGCAACATGAAGTGAAGACTGGAGGACCAAAAGATCAGCTTACAAATTCTCAACAACTATATAAAACAATATAAATAATGATAATGGTTGGATGGGCAAACAAAGTCTACACAGAGGGAGATGAAAATAGATAAATTTTCAAAGGAATATACATAGAGAACTTCCTTTAAGATTCTTTAAAATCCTTTAAGACGCAAAAGTAAAATTTAATTTTAAATCCTACTCAGTTTTGTTATTGTTTAAAGTTCATTTTATTTTATTTTTTAAAAGAAACATATGATCCAATCAGGAATATGTAACATCAGCACATGAAAATGAAGTATATATAACCACAAAAGTAGTGTGCTAAATATATATTATATATAATATATAGTATATAGTGTATATATATAAGTATATGTAACCAAGCCTGGGTTCATGAACCTGGAGAATAAGTAAAGAAAGGTAATGACCAGAGGAGAGCAGATATTATTGGTGCTCTACAAAACGATGTGCTCTGTTGGGAAGAGGTCCCGAGGGTGAGAAGAGCTATTATCCAAGGGCAGGGTTTTTTGAAAAAGAAATCCCTCATTCTCTGGGTGCTAGTGTTAGAAAGCTACCCTAGAGTTTAAGGAGCTTTCTGCTTGATGGAGGACCTTGAACTCACATGACCTAACATATCATGCCACTTTCATCACCTAAAACAATGTCATACTGCACTAGATGGGTTCTGAGAATCCTCCAGGCTCCAGAACCATGATCATGCAATGTCATCATCATCCACTAGGTTACCTCCATGATCCTGAACAATGAAATTTGTTCTCCTGTCATTCCATCTCTTTGACTTATGTAACCCTATTTTGTGTCCTCACTATAAACCTTCAGTTTCTGAACCTTTCCCTGTTCTAGGCCACCACTGCTGCTCTAGCCTCACTTTCTTACCTTCAGAGTATTAACCCCATAGCTAACCACATATATTCTTCTTCCTCATGACTCATTTGTCCGAACCATTGTTCATACCCTGCCAATCCCAAGCTTCTGATCAGTTCTACAATATGACTTCCCTGTTCTTACTCCTTGCTACTCAGAAATACAGGAGGAAAGCATTAAACCATTCTGAGTAGGTCCAATGCAAATTAATGAAATATAATCTCAACTAATCCCTCAGGCTATACCCTTTTATTCTTCCTCAATTACTCCCTATCATGTTATCCTCATGAACTTTCCCAAAATGAATTCCTATTCCTGAAGTTTCCAATATGCCATCTCTCCCCCAGTATGTTTACTTTCAGCAGAGGATTTATTTTTTTCCCTATCCTAATTAAGACTATCATCTATGAGATTCCTTGTTTCCCCTACTCCAGGTCTCATATCCTTCTCCGGTACTCATCTGTCCTCTTCTCCCTTGATCCAGTCCCAAGGAAAGAGGTGATCCTTGTCTTTTTCAAGACTAGCCCTTCAATTTGTGTGCTTGATTATTTCCTCCAAGAGCTGGCTTCAGATTATCTCTTTCTCCCTTATCTTCACACTTCCAATCCCTTAGATGTTTTTTTACTTGAGCCTGTCATTCCCTCAAGTTATCAACCTAAACCTTTCCTTTCTCCCATTTCCAGACTCCTAGAAAGTATAACCTAGACTTAGAGTTTCTACTTCCTGCCATCCATTCATGTTATAATTTCTTGCCATCTAACTCCCTAGCATATGAAAATGTTGAAAGTTTACCAACCAAACTATTAACTGCTCTCTGTCCTTATCTTACTTGCTCTCTTTGCTTCTTTTGACAATATCAAAAGAACTGTTTCCTGTATAGTCTCTCCTCCTTGGTTCCTGAAATACTGCAAGGGGAATATTAGAACCAACTCAAATCGACTTACCATTGTTAAACATTAAGCGTGAACATTTATACCTCAGAAATTGGCAAATGCTACAAATCAGAGCTTGATTTGAGGGTCACAGTTTGCCAACCCTTGGGCTAGACTTAAGAAAGTGACAGAGAAAATGTTAATAATGCATATCAAATTGAAAACTATGTTGAATATACTCTCCTTCTCCCAGAAACACTTTGGCTATTATTTTCTGTTCAGTTTCCTGTGATCAGCCCAATCTGATCCCTCTGATGGATCATTGCTATCCATCTCCTATTTCCCAAAGCCCTATCATGTACCCTCTTCTCTCATTAAACTGTTCTTTAGTCTCTCATCACTTGTCATAAGTTCAATGACTATATGAGAATAACTCCCAAGTCTGTACATCCAGTTCTAATCCATCTTGTAAGCTCTTCCTGACATTTTCAATTCACTACTGAACATCTCTTAGATGTCCCACTGTCATTTCAAACTCCCCAATGTTCTTCTACCTAAGCCCACCCCTCTTCCAATATTTTCTATTTCAGTTGAGGCTATTGTATCACATCAATTCTGTGAGCAGATGAGAAGGTATAGTATTGACAACAACTGTGACAACTCTTCAGTTGCTCAGCTTTCTGACAACTGGAATTAACTTTTAAGTAGGTATCTCCCAAGTCACCCTGTATAGTTTGAAGTACCCTGTAGCTACAGTGTCAATGAGCTCTTAAGAATCCTGCCACATCTCAAGGCTGAGTGGTTAATATGATCCACAGCTAGAAAAAGGGAAGCTGAGCACTGGGGAAGCAGAAGGCTCTGCCAATTAGTGAGTTATGAGGACAAACAGGAAAAAGGAAAATCTGAGCCATGAGCAAGAAAAGTTCACACAGGTGCTAAGTTCAGGAAATGTAGGAGAAACTGAGGCAACAATATCATCAGATCTAATGAGACATATGAATATATCCAAATACTAAAATTAGAAGTATCTACTTAAGAATCATTGACATTTATATAAACCTTTATAGTTTATAAGCACTCTACATATCTGACTAATAAAAGGGAAAATGGGCAAATAAAGATAGCCTGAATCATAACAATCCTACATGGAGATGAGAACACGGAGATTGGACGACTCCGACCATTCCATTCTAGCTTTGGAATCAATGCTATGCATAGTCTGAAGGTTCGTTTTTAATGGTCTAGGTCCCTGTGGTATTTACAATCACTCTGCCAAATAAATAGCATCATGTTTGATTTCCTCTAAAAGCATTCTGTGCAGGTGTCTGGATAGACGAGGAAACAGACTTTTTGTCAGCTAAGAACATTTCCCAGGACCTCAGGATAAAAGGATCTCAGAACTAGAAAGGATTTTAGAGATCTCTACTTCTGACTATATCTGAAGAGGAATTGTCTCTCTAATATCCAACTTTTGCTTGATGACCTCCATTCAAAGAGACACTGGACTCTCTTAGGAAAACATTTTCTCAATACTCTGCTGTACTTTTCTGTAATACTGACAGCATATACTCCATTCCAGGTGCTTTCACAGACACCTTTCAGGAGTGACAAGTTCCTGCCTTTCGGCTGCCCAGTCTCTGGCTAAGAGACCCTGTGGGGCCCCTTTACTTATTTCAGTCAATATTCAAAAGGGAGTTGTTATTATGAAGCATTAAAAAATTTTGTAAGCATAATATGAGTTTAATTGCTTTATTTTCTGGAGGCCAGTTAAGACCAGAGAAAGTGAAAACCCGCCTCTTTGCTGAGTTTTCATGTTGTTTATAATTAGCCAATCATCAGACCTTAATTGGCCACAGATGTCTGCAAGGGCTTGCATGTCAGCTCCTCTGCCAGTAACCACAGCCAGTACAAACAGTATGGAATTTCTATGATTTTTACAGTAAAAGTAAAAGAGGTCCCAGAAATCTGCATTAATTAAAAGGGTCTTCTGGTGAGGGAACCTTAAAAATGCCACTAGTCATATTCAGGCACCACAGTCACTTTCCACTCTGAAAAGTCTCATTATCATTTCTTTGGTGTCTTTGGCATTTCTGTTTCCAGAAAGTTCCTTTGTTGAAACAGGCAGAAGACTGGTCATCTAGAAGTAATAATATACTGACACTTGAGATTAATTTCCTCTCCCTTCAGTTCATCCCTTACATAAGAATGGTTCCTGCCAGTAACACTGAGGCCACATCAGCTCTTTTTCCTCTCATTGCCACCCATAAGATATCCTTCCCATAATTCTTTCCCCTCCCTTTCTGCCTATTAAATGGTGGCTCTTTCCTCAGATAAGTTCCTCTGGAACTTTCATATCAAGGAAAAGTTCAGGCCAATCATACTCATTCTTTACCCCTCTCCAGGCTCTGCCCCAGCCTTTACTACAATGACCCAGTATAAATATCTTCTCCCTCACCCCCACCATGGTCAGCTCATTTTTATGTATAGTCTTCCCCCATTAGAATGTAAGCTCCTTGTGGGCAAGGGCTATTTTGCTTTTATCTGTATTCCCAGTGTTTAGCACAGTGCCCTCACATAGTAGGTACTTAATAAATCCTTCTGGATTTACATATCTATATAACCACTAGATTTGTAGGCAGAGGACTGAGGACCAAATCTTGATTCTCCCACTTATTATGTGTCACCTTAAGCAAACTACATCACCTTTCTATGTCTCCATTTCCTCAACTATATAAAGGACCAGAAGAGATGATTTCTAAAGTGCCTTCCAGTTTATATCCATGATATTATGAAGTGTGGAATACAAGTTCCTTTTACAGCTGCCATTCTTGTTTTCTAACTTACTCCCAGAGCAAAACTCTGTGGTGAGAAAACTGGTGATAGTGAGAAAGGAAAGAGGAATAAATCAATCCATGAAACTGCTAATTCCTCCCCCTCTCCTTGCTGACAGCTCATAAGGAACAGATCTGTTCTCACCAAAACCTCAGTATCATCACATACCACCCTTCCAGCTCCTCACTCTTCATACTCAGGCGACCAGTGGAACTTTCCATTCCAGAGTCCCTTGGCTTCTATAATAAAAAGACCAGAATATTATCAGTGGGGTTCACCTCTGGACAGTAATTGAATCTAATATCAGTCCATTTCTATGGGTTCTAAGCAAACAGAGAGAAGGGGAATACTTAAGAAGAAACCCTTTTAACTATGCCCCAAAAGCTATCAAACTGTGTATACCCTTCGACTCAGCAATACCATTCTAGGTCTCTATGCCAAAGAGACTGTAAAAAAGGAGAAAGGACCTATATGCCACAAAAATATTTATAGCAGCTCTTTTGTGGTGGCAAAAAATTGGAAATTGGGGAATGACTGAACAAGTTGTGGTATACGAATGTAATGGAATATTATTGTTCCATAAGAAATAATGAGCAGGAGAATTTCAGAAAAGTCTCAAAAGACTTACATGAACTGATGCTGAGTGAAGTGAACAGAACCAGGAGAACACTGTGCATAATAACAGCAACATTGTGTGATGACCAGTTTTGATAGACTTAGCTTTTCTCAGCAATACAATGATCTAAGACAATATCAAAAGACTCATGATAGAAAATGCTATTTATATTCAGTGAAATAACCATGGAGTCTGAATACAGATTGAAGCATACCAGTTTTTCTTTTTTTTGTTGTTATTTTTGTTTTTTCTTTCTCATGGTTTTTCTGATTTTTCTTTTACAGCATGACTAATATGGAAATATGTTTAATATGATTGTACATGTATATCCTATATCAAATAGCATGTTGTCTTGGGGAGGGGGTAGAAGAGCAAGAGCAAAAATTTAGAACTCAAAATCTTATAAAAGTGAAGGATGAAAACCAAAAATAAATATTTTTTTAAAAAAAATGAAACTCCTTTAAGTCAAAAAAAGAAGAAACCTTTTTGACTACTCCTCAGTTATGCCTTTGTTTACAATGAAGAAAAAAATAAAATCATAGAAAATTTTAAAAGGATTATTTATAAGATTACAAAAAAGGGGGGAAGCCTGCTAAAAAAAAGAGATAGCATTGAGAAGCAGGTGACCCATGGAAGAAAAGGGTCAAACTATACTTCCAAGAGGTCAAGGGCAAAATAGAAGGCCTCTTCCATACACACACACACGCACACACGCACACACACACACACACACACACACACACATATACACAAAATTCATAGCACCAAAAGGCAGTATGGTATAGCTTAGAGATAACTAAACTTAAGGTCAGGAAAACCTGACCTTATACCTCTGATTATACCTCAAGAGGTATACCTCAAGTTATACCTCTGATACGTACTAGCTCTGGGTCCCTGAAATGTTATACAACTTCTCAATGCTCCAAGAAACCCTTTAAGACTATACAGGAATTGCCAATCTTCACTAGTAGAGGAAGTTTCCTCATCAGAAGTTGCTTACAGCATTGAAATTTCAGGTCTAGTGCCTATCACTATTTATAGCAGTATTTTTGTGGTAGCAAAGAATTAGAAATAAAGTTGGTATCCATCAACTGAAGAATGGCTGAATGGACAATGAGATATGAATGGAATGGAATATTATGCAAGTTCATCAAGAACAAGATTTCTTTTATACTTTATCTTTGCATACCTAGTATGCAGTGCCTGACACATAGTAAGCCATGAATAAACATTATCTTTAGACCCAGCTACTAGACCTGTACACCAAAGACATCAAAGAAAGAGAAAAGGACCTATATGAACAAAAATATTTAGAGTAGTTAGTACAAAAATATTTGTGGTCACAAAGAACTGAAAACTAAGGAAAAGAAGCATCAATTGAGAAATGGTTGGACAAATGATGGTGAATAAATATAATAGAACTCTACTGTGTTTTAATAAATTATTTCAGAGAATCCTGTAAAACTCACATGATGCAGAGTTGTGAGCAGCGACATGAGAACAATTTATTCAATCACAACAGTATTATAAAGACAAATATCTTTGAAAGATTTAAGAATTCAATCCATTCCCAATTGATAAATGGTCAAAGGATACAATAGGCAATTTTCAGATGAAGTCAAAGCTATCTATAATCATATGGAGAAGTGCTCTAAATAACTTTTGATTAGAGAAAAGCAAATTAAAACAACTCTGAGGGACCAACTCACAGCTATCAGATTGACTAATATGACAAAAAAGGGAAATGCTAAATGTTGGCGAGGATGTGGGAAAATTGAGACACTAATGCATTGTTAGTGGAGTTGTGAACTGATTCAACCATTCTGGAGAGCAATTTGGAACTATTCCCAAAGGGCAACCAAACTAAGCACATGCTTTGATCCAGCATTATCACTCACTATATCCCAAAGAAATTATTAGAAGGGGAAAGGACCTACATATACAAAAATATTTATAGCAGTCCTTTCTCTGGTGGCAAAATATTGGAAATTGAGGGGATGCCCATCAATTTGGAATGAACAAGTTGTGGCATATGAATATAATGAAATACTATAAGAAATAAGAAATTATGAAATAAGAATTATGCAATAAGAAATTCTGAGCCCGCAGATTGTGGAAAGACTTGTATGATCTGATGCAAAATAAAATGAGCAGAACCAGGAAAACATTGTGCATAGTATCAGCAACATTGTGCGATGATCAACTATGAATGACTCAGCTCTTCTCAGCAACTCAGTGATCTAAGACAAACGCAAAGGATTCATGATGGGAAATGCTATCCAAAAACAGACAGATAAAGAACTGATGGACTCTGAATTCGGACTGAAGCATACTTTTTTCACTTTTTTTCATGTTTTGTTTCCTTTTGATCTGTTTCTTCTTTCACAACTATGACTAGTGTGGAAATATATTTTACATAATTGTTCATATGTAACCTATATCAAATTGCCTACCATTTCAGGAAGAGGGGAGGGAAGGGAGGGAGGGAGAAAAATTTGGAACTCAAAATCTTGTAAAAATGAATTCTGAAAATTGTCTTGACATATAATTAGGAAAAATGAAATACAATTTAAAAAATAAAATAAAAGTATAATGAAGAAAAAACATAATTGCATGTAATGATTAGTCACAATTCCAGAGGATTAGTCTTGAAATAAGCTTCCTAACTCCTAATAGGGAATTTAGGATTCCGAATCAGACATACATTTTTGGAAATAGCCAGTGTGGGACTTACTTTTCTTGATAGTGCATATTTGTTTTGTTTAAAGGGTTTTGTTTTTCTTTTTCTTTTCCCAATGGGACTGAGTGAGAGGAACAGAAAATAGATTTGTATTCATTGAAAATTCTAAATTGAAAAAATAAATGTTTGGCAAGTAATTGAATTCAGGGAAACTTGGGAGGGGCTACATGAATTTATGTGGAATAATTTTAATAGAACCAGGAAAACAATTTATGCAATGATAAAAAAAGTGTCAAATTAAGTAATTTAAAAATCAAAATTCTGATCAATGCAGTGACTAATCCTAACTGGTTTAGCAAGTCTCCCTTCCCTGTATAGAACCTTGGTATATTATCAGTCCATAATAAGGCATACATTGTCAGACATGTCCATGGTTGTTTTGTTTTGTTGCGCAGCCATATCCTTTGTTACAAGGGAAGGTGCTATAGAAAGACAGGGGAAGAAGAAAGGGAAGGGTTGATCAAAAGTGATAGTCATATTGTAAAATAAAAAAGAGAAAGACTTTCAAAAAACATTTATTTATCTATTTAATGAAAAAAATAAAGGGCATCATAGAAACCCTTGTAGGCCCAAAAAAATAAGAGACTCAGCCTCCTGCAGTTCTTTCCTTGACCTCTATAGCTCTTACCACTACTATTCTGAAGCTCATTCTTACCCCTTAGCTCCCACCAGCTATGATTCCCATCCTTCTATTGCCTCACCACCACCCCCTGCCCTACTGGTCTCAGTTGTAAGGCATAGTAGCCACCTCTAGGGTCTTAGAGATGGAACCAAGCCCAGATCCCAATGTGAGAATAGTGGGAGGCATGCTGTTAGTGTCCAAAGCTAAAAGTTTGGATGAATTTTTCCATAGAAACGCTGTCATGTTTGGTTTTCATTTTTTAAAAGGGGGAAAGGAGTAAGGATTCATGTGAAAATGTCTTGTGGGTTTTAGTGGATTTCCAACTCAATAAATCAACCTTGTAACAAAGTAACGAGAGAGAGAGAGAGAGAGAGAGAGAGAGAGAGAGAGAGAGAGAGAGAGCCAGTGTATTTGAACTAAATTGATGTAAATATGTTCATGGAGGAGAAAAAAGAGTGCTGGATTCAAATGTGAGTTCAAAATCAGACTCTGACATTTACTACCTATGTGACAAGCAGGCAAGTAAGTTTACCTCTCTGGTCCTAAATATCTTCATCTATAAAATTAAGGGGCTGTCTAGGCAGTCAATAAGGTTCCTTTCAGCTCTAAATCTTTGATCCTCTGATACTACTGTTTTCTGCCCTTTTCAGACCATGTATGCGGTGCTGAGTTCTGTGTACCACCTCTGAAGAAAAATTTGAAAAGCTAGAGTGGATAAAGAGAGAAATGCCAGGAGACTGAGAGAATTGGAAACTGTTACATCAAGAATGGTTAAAAGAGCAGGATATATTTAGCCTAGAGATGTGAGGGGAGCAAGATGTGACAACTAGCTACAAATATTTGAGGGATCTATATATGCAAGAGAGACTTAATTTATTCTGCCTTGCCCCTGAGGGAAGAATTAAAACCAATGGTTTGAAATTAATGGGAGACATATTTAGATCAATTTATTGAAAACTTCCCAACTAGTAAAGCTGTCCAAAAAATGCAATGGGTTGTCTTAAAAGGCAATGATTCCCCTATCATTGGAGGTCATCAGACATAAGCTACAAAATATAGTAGAGTTCTCATGGATCATATAGGAGTCAATCTAGATCAGTGGTTTCCTGTTCTAGGACATGGATCCCTGGGACCCTCCAGCTTTGGCACCAGAGGTCCTCAAATCTATATATATTCATAAGATATTGTCATTTTTACCTTTATTTAGTTCCAACAAAATATGCAGTGGAAAAAAATGAATTTTTTAACGTATGTAGATGGTGGGTGATTTTTTTGTTTTGTTTTTATCAAGATCTGTGATTTCAGCAGTACAAGAAATTCTTCATATGGAGAGAGCTTCTATGACTCCAATTTGGTAACTCCTCTGTAACTTATCATCTTAAAGAATATCCTAGGGCACTGAAAGTTAAAAGATTTATCCATTGTCCCATAGCCAGTATATCTCTGAGATCCTTCTGACACCAAAGTCACCTGTAATAGACTATGATGAACATCTGCATGGAGCACTCTGATCAATAAAATAAAAAATACATTTAATATATTTTTGTTTCATAAGATTTCCATCATCATTTATTTTCTCAGTCAAAAGATACTAACAACACAATAGGCATGGGCAGGTTGTTAAACTTTTCTATGTTAAAGAGGAGTTATATTTTTAAAAGTTAGGAACCACCAGACTAGATAACCTCTGGAGGATCTTCCAACTCTAAGAATCTATGCTCATTGTCCATAGAATTTTATAGTAGATGGGTGTTGGGCTTGGAATCAGGAAGACCTAGGGTCACTTCTGTCTCTGATTCTTGTTAGCTGTGTGACTCTGGGAAACCCATTTAATCTCTCAGTCCCTCAAGTGACTTCCAAAAATGTATCTAATAAGACATAGCCATGGTAAATTGTAATCTGCATAATTTTGACATTGACAAAGTAACAGATACTCTGCATGTTCACAAGTTAAGGTTTGTTTGGCTTTTTTACTTAGCAATCTGTTTCCTTTTACTGTGCTTTCCACTTACATTGTTATATTCATCATTTACATTGTCTTTCTAGTCCTTAATTCCCTCTGTAGTCATTCATATGAATCATTTCTCTAAGTTTTTCATATTCATCATTTTATATGCTGTGTCTTCTGTTACATTCACATACCACAATCTGTTCAGACATCCCCCATTGATGGACGCCTGCTTTGTTACTGGTTCTTTTCTGCCTCACACACAAACACACACACACACACACAGACACACACACACGCACACACACAAGTGCTGCTGTAAGGTGCCTTTTTTCTGATTTGTACAATTTTACTAAAACAAAGAGAGTGGAAGAAAACAAGGATAGTTTTGAGGGGAAAAAATGCAAGAAAGTAATCCATAAAGAAAAGAAACTCAGAGTTTAGATGGCCAGTGTCCTGTTTGTTAGCATTAAATGTGCATGACTGATCTGAGTACTTCAAAGTTAATATTGGGGAAACCGAGACATAGAACTGTTTGATAACTGTTTGATACAGCATCTAACTGTAGCTGTTTAATGATTATAATGCCAAGTTATGAGTTGACTGGCAGGATATAAATTTTGGTTGGAAGTGCTTTATTTCACACCAGCTATACTGCTAAGGATCAATAGGGTTGATCAAGACCAGACCTCTGAGTGGACCTTAGAAAAGTCTTTAGAGGTGGATCTTTACCGGAAAACCTCAGTCTTCTCTGCCAACCAGTGTCCAGAATCTTTGCTACTTGGAGGTGCTTATTAAAGGAGATGCTTTGCTTCTTGGAATTTCTGGTTAGAAGAATAACTTTACTGCTTAGGAGAATAGATTGGAGGGAATCATTTGCTGTTTAAAGAAGCTAATTGGAAGGGAAAGTTTTACTACTTTGGAAGAACTGAATGAAAAGGGAATATTTTACCATTCTCTCTCCCTGCCTTGCCGTCTCCTGAGAGGTAGAAATCCCTTAAACCAGGTGAAGGAGCAAATTTAGAAAAGTTCTTCAGATTCCAGGCTTAGGGTTTCCATTTTGTCAAACAAATATAATACTACTACAGCCCAGAAGCAGAGACTCCACTAGAAAAGGAATCGTTCCATTCAACAGAAGAGTGGAGACACTCAAAAACGGTACAGTCTCCTTCATCAGGGATATCTCACGACCAATGAAATTTTTGTTGTTTCATAGTCATGTCCAACTCTTCATGACTCCATTTGGTGTTTTCTTGGCAAAGAACTGAAGTGGTTTGCCATTTCCTTCTCCAGCTCATTTGTACAGCTGCAGAATCTACCGATAGCAGCCCATACTCCTCTACACATGGACAGCATCCCATCTCTATATACAAAGCAAGAAAACTGCCTTTCTTATCTGGTAGTGGAGAAGAGCCCCTAGATGGCAGTTTACCTGAAAATAAGATCTGAGCAGTTTAAAGTCAGGTTAAGTGACTTGCCCAGGGTCACATAGCTAGTAAGTGTCTAGCTAGTAAGATGTGAACTCACAAAGATGAATCTTCCTGATCTCTGACCTGGAACTTTATCCACTGCACCACTTACCTGTGTAATCCACTGAATTACAGATGTGCTGTGCACATTGTGCCTAAGGAAGACAAAAATACTTAAAATCCCTGAATTGTGAGCTGCCCCCCACCCAATATATGAATACCCTATTCATATACTGTAAACATTGATGAGTGAAAGTGTTTCAGGTTTTTCGGTGGTGTGTTGTTTTAATGTTTCTTGCTTTGTCTTCTATTTAGCAAATGTTTCTGATTAAGAGTTAGTACATGGCCATTATGGGGATTTGTTTTCATTTACTATGCACATTTGTTACAAAGGTTTTGTTTTCCTTTTTAAATTTCTCAATAGGAGATGGGAGAGAAATGAAGAAAGTGCTTGCCAATTGAAAAAAATAATTAAAAACCAACAGCAAAGGAGTTAGTAGTTATAGCCTGGCTCATTTGTGAAATGCGAAGTCCGATGTTGGGAACTTAAGGACTGTAATAGCAGGAGTACGCTTCCCAGCAGCATCAGGCTTATCCCTACGACCCTGAGAAAGGGCGTAATCGAAGCAAGGTCACCCCTTTAGGGAACCTTCCACATGCCAGGCTGAGTACGGATTTGGCAAGTAGGCTAACCCACAGGAAAAAAAGAGACACAAGAGTGGGATAGGTTCAGGTGCCATGGTTGCATATTACACTGCTACAAATATTTTGGTATAAATGCGACCTTTCTTTAACCTCCTTGGGCCATATGCCTAGCCATAGAAACTCTAGGTCAAGGAGTATAGACATTATAATCACTTCCTTAGCATAATTCCAGATTGCTTTTCAAAATGGCTAAATCCAGGAAATTAGTGTGCCCGACTTCCTGCAGCTTTTCCCTACACCATTTCCATTTTTTGTCATCTTTGCTAATTTGCTGAGTATTAAGTGAAATCTCACATTTGTTTTAATTTGCTTGTATCTTATTACTGATTTGAAGTAAGCTTTGTATGGTTGTTAACAATTTGAAATTTTAAAAAACCATTCATCACATTAGTTTTATGGTGCTTTTTAGCATAACATTATACTTCAAGTGTATTATGGATTACATAGATTTCCGAGGGCTGACTTGAGAATTTAACCACTATGTATAATATTGTTTCCATGGGGGAAAAATATGTTCCCATTCCCAAACTATAGTCTTACAAGTGAATTTTTGGAACCAAGTCCATGTGGATGTTGGGTTCTGTCCCCAACTTGATAAGAATTACCTCATCAAACTGTCCAAATCAATTCCACAGGACTTGGATGTTCTACATGATATGAACAAGGAATTCATGAAAAATGCTTGATGTTAAGTGATATTTCCCTTTAAAATATTAAATATTAAATTATAGATGTGTCAAAAAGATTTATTACATGTGGCAATTTTTTTAGTATAAAAATAGTCTTGATTTCCTATATTTTGTTCTAAAAGTCCCTTGTGATTTTAGAAGTTGGATGACTTCTTTTTTTAGTGAATGTCATGCCAGCAGTGGGAGACTAGGCTGTGATTTTGTCAACATTTGGTCACAGGAAGCCCCAAAATGAGAAAAGGGCAGAAGGAACTGGGACCAAGAGTCTACCTTGTCTAGGGCAGTAGAATTACTAGGGCCACACACAAGTGCGGGAGAGTCAGAGCTGTTACTTCAGATAGTCTCTGTAGAGCCACAGAAAAGATTTCTGTCTATTGAAGCAGTTGAAAAACCTACCAATAGCAGCCAATACTCCTCCACACATGGACAGCAAGCATCCCATGCCTATCTACAAAGTAAGAAAGCTGCCTTTCTTATCTGATAGTGGAGAAGAGCCCCTAGACAGCAGTTTACCTGAAAAAACAATCTGAAGAGCTTAATGGAAAACAAATGCAATATAATTCAACAATGTGATGTGACAGCCAAAAAAAGTCTTAGACTCCGTTAAGAAAACCATCATGTTCAGGAACAGGGAGGTGATAATCCTGCCCTACTCTACCTTTGTCACACCAGATCTAGTGGACTGTCTTCAGTTTTGAGTGACATTTTAATTAGAATACTAATAAGCTACAAAGCATTCAGAAAATTGGAACTAGGATGGTGAGGGGCCTCAAGATTATGTCATATTACAGTTGGTTAAATGATCTGGGGGATATTTAACCAGGAGAAGAGAATTTAGTGAGTGTGGAGGAAACTACTAGTTCTGTTCCAACATTTGAAGGGCTGCCATGTGGAAGATTAAACTTTTTCTGCTTGGCCAAATGGAAGAACAAGGAGCAAGGAGTGAAAGTTACAGAGAGGCAATCATAGGCTGCATGTAAGGAAAAACTTCCTAAGAGGTAAAGTCATCCAAGAATAGAATGCACTGATTTGGAAGGTTAAGGGTTCTACCTCAACTGCATCTTCAAGCAAGAGCTGAATGACCACTTGTCAGGTTTACAATGGAAGGCACCATTGTTGTTGTATAAATCAGACTAGACAACCTCCAAGATTCCTTGCCATGATGAAATTCTATGATTCTTCACTTGCCTTGACTGGTCATTACATCCTATATATCCCACTCTCATGTTACAGTGAATAGAGGCCTGGGTCTGCAATCAGGAATTTCTGGATTCAAATCCAATCTCAGACATTATTAGATGTATAATTCCAAGCAAATCACTTAATCTTCATCTACCTTAGTTTTCTTCATAGTAAAATGGGAATAATGGCACCTAACTTCCAGAGTTATTGTGAGGATCAACTGAGATAATATTTGTAAAGCACTTAATTCAGTGCCTGATATACAGTAGGTGCTTAATAAATACTTGTTCCCTCCTTTTACCAATATCTATCCTTTCTTTCCACCAAAAGTCACCACTCTTGCTCAAGGTTTCATGATCTCTTGTGTAGACTATGGTCCAGCTTTCTAATGAGTCTATCTGCCTTCAGGGTCTGCATTCTACAGTCCATCCTTCACTGCCCAAATAATCTTTCCAAAAGTATGAATCAAACTACATCATTTCTGAGTAGCAAACCTTGCAGTGGCTCTACAGTAGGTTTGGAGCAGGCCCTGCTGCAACCCTGATAGGAAGTTGATTGCTAACACAGGCAAGTACCCTGAGGGCTGCGGGCATAGCAAGAATTTAATTAAGTAAGAGCAGGAAAGAACAGGGTTGTAAAGTCGTGGAGGGGAGGAAGGATTGGAAAAAACAAAGCTTGTAAAATGTAAAAGAGAGTGCTTCAAGTCACAACGGACCCTGTTTTGACAGTTGTCTAAGCAACTCGTAAGACTGATGCAGCTTTTAGCATTTTGGGATCAAAGTAAATGAGCAGGTCATAGTTTCTCTGATTTAGTGAGATTTTTAATTCATGCTAGCTGCTGCTATTGGGATGTGAGAAACTGAACAAACAGAGAGGCATGGAGAATATCAATGACTGACTACATTATTGGGTCCAATTTTGCATCTTGTACCTTTGTACTGTGTTGGACAGCTGGATCCTAAAACTCTAAGTGATCCTATTTTGTTCTAGCCAGATTACTTGTATTGTGTTCTCATTATGTCAATACCAGAAGTTAAAATGGCCACCAGCAGCCTCCACCCAGAAATTCCTGTGACTTCAGAATTAAACAGAACAAGACAGCAACCTACCTCTCTAACTTTATTTCAAATTATCCCCCTTCATGTACTCTTTATTCAAGCAAAGTTGGATTGCTAGTTTTCCTTAGTTTCATCTTGCCCTCTCCCATCTTCACACATTCACACCGGTCATCCCTTATGCCCATGCATGTCTTTGCTGGTCAAAGTCCATCTTGGGTACCACCTGTTCTAGAAAGTCTTTCCTCTTCCCTTCACTCTTCCACCTAAAAGTGATTCCTGAACCATCCTTTTTAGATTACATTCTCTCTACTCCATATGTCCCATACATGTACCTATTTACTTGCATGTTATTCCCTCCATTAGAATATAATGAGGGCAGGAACCATCTTGTAATTTTGCCTTTCTTTGTATCTCTAGCACTTAGCAGAATGTCTGGCACATGGCAAGTACTTAATAAATAAAAACTTGCTGATTGGTTATTTTTAGGGCTATTTTCCTGCTAGGATATGTATTTGTATGTATATATAGTTTTATATATATATATATAGTTATGTATATATCATTATGTATAGTTATATAATTATGTATGTACTTGTAGTTATATTTACATGTGCATACATATGTGTGTGTAAAGTTTCTTAACAAAGAGAAAATAAATCAGTATCAGTTTGTTTCTTGCGCCTAAGCAGCAGTTAGAGCCACAAAGCAGTAAAGAATATTTCCAAGCTAGTTATACATTGTGAATTACAAAAACCCCACACACCTATACATTCAGCATGCAAGTAAGGAAATACACAAAGAAACCAGACTGAGACATAGAGAAACAAGGCTTAACAATTGTATGGAAACTTTAAAAAAAATAGCTAAGTATTAAGGTTTGGGTTTAAAGCACTGACCTCACAGAGGGGTCCAGGACAAGGAAAGGGGAAAGAGAAATATGGATATTTTCTCAGCTGTGCAGAGAGGCAGTTCAGTTCATCCACCTTCCCCCCACAGGTACCTCTTCATAGCTTTAAGCTCTAGCCCTAGACAGGTGAGCTTTCACAACAAGGCAGACTCTTCCCTTCTGATCACCACTGCTGTCTTCCTGTCTACTTTTCAGACTCTCAAGAAGGGAAATACCAGCTGCCACTTTTGTTCAGCTGCTTAGGCTCTCTGGCTCCCCAGCTGCTCAGAGGAGTTTTAACTGCCATCTTTCTCTTCTTCTCTTGGTGCTGTCAGCCACCAATTACATGGACTTCTCCAAATCTTACTCTGCTATTTTAAACTGCATAATAATTCCATGCATCTTTTATCTGAGTAAAAAGAGGCAGCTCTTTAGGTCACAAATCCCAACATGTTTAGGTGTCATTCAAAATATTTTCCATGTGAAGCACCATTCTCCCCTTTCAGTAAAAAGTCACACATAATCATCAGTAGGTAAATTCAAGGAAATTTTAGATTCCAAATTTTCTCCTTCTCCCTTTCCTCCCTCCATTCAAGATGGTGTGCAATCTAATACAGGCTCTACATATACATTCATGCTAAATATATATATATATAATGAATATATATTATTATATTTTTAATATATTATATACATATACATATATATAATGTGAAAACATTAGTCATGTTGTAAAGAAGAATTAGAATGAATGAGAGGAACCATGAGAGAGAAGAAACAAAAGAGAGAGAGAGCAAATAGTATATTCGATCTGAATTCAGATTCCATAGATTTTTTTCTGAGCATGGACAGCATTTTCCATTATGAGTCTTTTGGAGTTGTCTTAGATCCTTGCACTGCTGAGAAGAATTAAGTCTATCAAAGTTAGTCATCATACAACGTTTCTGTTACTGTGTATAATGTCCTCCTGGTTCTGCTCACTTCACTCAGCATCAGTACGTATACGGCTTTCCAGGTTTCTCTGAAGTCCATCTGCTCCTCGTTTATAGCACAATAGTACTCCATTACTTTTATATTCCACAATTTGTTCTCACTTGTAACTTTTATTGTTGCTCCAGTCATGGACTACTTTTCATGACCCCATTTGAGGTTTTCTTGGTAGAGATACCAGGATGATTTGCCATTTCCTTCTCCAGATCATTTTACAGATGAGGAAACTGAAACAAACAGTGTTAAGTGACTTGCCCAGGGTCAGCTATGAAGTGTTTGAAGCTGGATTTGAACTCGGGAGGATGAGTCTTCCTGACTCCAGGTCCAAGTGCTCTATCTTCTTTGCTACTTAGTTGCCCTCGTACCTAATTAGCTTTGATAAAGGAATATTTACTGAAAAGATATATAGAAAGAACCAAAGTTCACTAACCTCCAGAACTGAGGGATCCTCTCTTCTCTGCACACTCATGAGGTCCCTTGGGAGACTAGACTCAAACTAAAAGTAATGATTTCAAAACATTTCAACAACTGAGTTCACTATCAAGTACGATAGAGTCAAAAGCTTAGTTTCTCCCTTGCTTGCAAGACACAGCATCTCAGCTGCTGAATCTATCCACTAATAGTCCAAGTTCAGCAGGTTGCTCTTTTCCAGGTTCCATTGCTAGGTGTCTAGCGGTTCTTCCAAAATTTCAAAGTTAACAGTGCTACAGACTGGTTACTTCCATCTCTAATGTACACTCGTCTAAGAACAAGAAAGAAGGAGCACAGAATGGACTGGAAAAAACATCAATGCCATTCATTAAAGGCTTCACATCATCTGGGTGATGAGAGTAGCTCATTGGCACTATGCCATCTCCCCCACCAGAGATTTATAGCAGTTCTCTCCTCTCTTTCCACCGGGGAAGAGAAAATTTGCCTCCTTTGACGGGAGCTTTCAGTAGGCATACTCATTTCTGACTCAGAAACCAATTAACAGACTTTTCTTCACAGTTAAGTAGGAGGACAAAAACAGTTACAGAATAAAAGGCCAATATCCATATACATTTCTATAATCGGCCTCACCAAGCCCCTTTTTCTGGGTTTGCAGTAGGCAAAGCACAATGTTCGTGTTCTGAGGATGGAGGTCTTCCACCCTGGTCAGTTCCCTGTAACACTTACATAGTAATGATATATAGAGATATAGATATAGATATATAGATATAGATATATCTATCTATATATACGTATATATACATATAGATATATATATAGAGAGAGAGATATCTTCTCAGTAAAATGACTATCAACTACACAACTACAAGCTTGGAAAAATCCAGCTTAAAAGTTGCACATATTAAAAACAATAGCCTAGGAAATCTTAGATTGCATTGATAGAAGTATGATGTCCAGAGTAAGGTCTTGGGTAAGCATCAGTTATGCTGAACACTGTTATGGAGGATTTTTTAATCTTTCCTTTTCCCATACCATTCAAACTATATTTGTAGTAGGTTCAGTTGAGAGCATCACATTTTAAGAGAAACAGTGATGAAATGAAGTTACTCCATACAACAGCAACCATACTGGTGAGGAGACTTGAAATCTTGCATTTAGGAAATCATTAAAGGAATAGTTGAATTTCAACCTGGTAAAGACAAGACTTGGGGGAATATGTTTGTTTGCTTTATTCAAACAGCTACCTTTCATGTGGAAGTCTGTATAGCTCCATGGGTAAAAACTAGTGTCAAAGGACAGAAAATGTAGAGAACCACCCACTCTATTCTGTCAATGTGTCAGCTCTGGATGAGTGAAGTGGAATTGTAGGTCATCTATTATAGCTAGACTAGGCATCGGATGCTTTCAGTTACGCAGATAATTGCCTTACCTTCCATCTCTTTCCATTCTCACTCCAACCCTCTTGGCAGGAAAAGCATTGAAGCAAACAAAGTCACTTCCTCCTCAATCCTCCATATCTGCTTTGTGACTATTGGATGAAACTTTCCCATAAGATCATTAGGAACCTAAAGCTGGCTTGTATGCCAGCGTACAATCCTAGCCTACCACATCTTCATGACAATGACCCTAGAGGCAAGAGAGAAGTCTTACTCAGCTTACCTAAAGAAAGCTTTCTAATATATAAAGATGTCTGGAAATGGAGTTGACTGCCTTATGAAGTGAGGCTTCATGACTAGAAGTCAAAATTGAGTTGATTTTTTTTCATATAACTTCACCCACAACCTCCCCTGGGCAACTACTTAACTCATTCATCACAAGAACTTTCAAACATTTCTTCTTTCTTCTTGGTGTTAATGAAATCTTCATTTCAATACATATACATAAAGCAGGTGACCTAGCCTCATGCTTCAGTGAGTGGATTGAGGCTGACTTCCTCCATTCCTCAAATTTTCTCAGTATCACCACTCACTGTCCACTTTTTCCCCTCAGAAACACAGAAGAGATACCATTTTTAAAGCTAACCCCTTTACTTGAGTCCTTTGTCTTATTCCCTCATACTTCTAAAACTTTGTTCCAAAAGTCACTCTCTCTGTCTCTTTTGCACACACACACACACACACACACACACACACACACACACACACACACACACACATATAAAATTACCTTGACCACTGTAACCCATCCTGGCAAGATCCCATTTCTTTTCTCTCTTTTTCTCCTTGAAAAACAAGTTGCCTACACACAATTTTTTTTTCCATTTCTTTAATAACCCCTCTCCTGAACCCCTTGGAATTGGTTTTCTTTATACCACATCACTGGATTTGGAATCAAAAGATCTGAGTTCAAATTCCAGCTCTCCCATGTTTACTATCTCAGTAACCTTGAACTAATCATGCAATCTGTCTGCTTCTCCATTCCCTCATCTGAAAATGTGGGAGTTGAACAAGACAACTTTTCAGCTTTTAGCCTGTGATACTTTGGGAAATTCACCTGAAACTGCTTACTTAGAAATCATAAATAGCTCCTCTAATTGACAAATCCAATGGCTTTCTTTTGGACCTAATCAACCTTGATACTCTGGTTTTTGGAAAGTATTGGCAACTCCCTTCTACCATATTTTATCATCCCTTAGTTTGAAATGCATATATTCTTAGCATTTTTCTCTTGTGTTGTCATTCTCTTTCTGGCTCTTTAATGTGGATTTGACTCAGGGTCACTCTTCTCAGGCTCCCTTCTCTTCTTTCTCATTGCTCTCACTTTGGACAGTTCCATTCCCTTCTTCCATCGCTTCAACTACCACTGTGCAGACAACTCCTAAATCTACAGGTCTGGTCCTGGTCTCTCTTTTTCATCTGCCTGAGCATTATATAATGACAAGAGCACTTGAATCAGCAATCAGAAGACAGGTTAAAATTGAATTCAGACAGGGTCTCTTGAATTTATTTAGGTATGTGGCAATCAGCCAGTCAGTTAACTTTCCTAAACCTATTTCCTCATCTGTAAACTAGAGATAATAATACCTGAATCATTTGTCTTTTAGGGTTATGAGGAAAGCATTTTGTAAATCTCAAAATGCTTTATAAATGTGAGCTTTTATTATAACAGAGCATCTCTGCCTGAATATCCCATAGGCACCTCAACACATCCCTAACCAGGCTCATTGTCTTTCTGCCTCAATCTGTTCTTTCTTCTGAATTCACTATTTATGTCTTTACTGCCACCAATCATCTAACCTGCTGTGTCCACAACCTTGAAATTATTTTTGACTTTTCCTCTTCTCAGGTCTTATATCCAATCAGTTACCAAGACCTTATGAGCAAAGGCTAGAAGTTGAATTTCTACCTGAGATTTCAATGACAAAACAGCTGAAAGCAGCTTCTGTTTGCATAGGTTTTGGCAGGAATCTACTAATTTGGGATTAAAAGCAGCTGAACAAGCTAGCATCCTGGTGTGAAAAAAGGTGGGAAGCCCCCTATAAATAAACCTAAACCTTGTTCAGGAGCATCCAGCAGAGCAAATAAGCACTGTATTGTGGTATTTTGCCACTAGAATTACTGTCACAAACTTGTCTTCTTAACCATAAGGAAGTGGGCATAATGTTTGGTATCATCAGCTCGCCAATAAGGGATGTATATAAGGAATCTGCTTAATCAGTCATCTTGACAACACCTATGTTCCCCAAAAGACGGAGCACAAGGTATGCTTGTGTTCTGAGAGATGTTGGAGCAATAATCAAGAGTTGCAGCAAGATATATTTTAGTTTTAAAAATCCCAATGATCACAATTGCCCAAAAGTGGATGGGCTGGCTCCCAGGGTGGTGAGTTCTAGCTCACTGGAGGTCTTCAATAAGAGATTGGGTTGGTGCTTGGGGAATATATTTGCTGTCATATGAGCAATAGATTAGGTTGGTCCTACATAGCTCTGGGAGTCAGAACCGAAAACAATAAGTAGAATTTGCAAAAAAGGAAAAAAGAAGAAAATCTAACCTGGATGCAAGAGAAAACCTCCTAAAAGTCACAGCTATCCAAGAGCGGGTTCCCTTTCAAGAAAGGCTGCAGGACCACTTATCCAGTGCATCATAATGGAGATTTAGGCTGGGTTACATGGCTGCACAGGTCCCTTGAAGCACCAAAATTTGGTGATTCGGGAATGTTGCTGAAGAGATTCCTTTTCAGGAATAAAACTAAATGACTATTGAGAGACTTTCCAATTCTAAGATTCTATAGTTCTTTGAAATAAACATCAGTCCAGTGAGTTTGGGCTAACATAGGTAATTAGTAATAAGGGGGAGTTTCAGTGGTATTCCATGAAGCCTGTGTTAGCTTCTCATAGTTGAACTCATTGTCCCATTTCAGCCCCTCTGATGAAATAATTCCTTTCCTCATAGGCTTAGAAAGTCAGTCATTACCAGAACTATTAGTAGATGAGTCAGGAGTACTGGATTCAAATTCTGGTTCTATTATGAATTTACTGTGACCTTGGGCAATCAATTAAATTTATTTATTTTACCTCATTTCCTCCATCTGTGAAATTGCCATTTCTAAGATCCTTTCCAGCTCTAGCATTTAGCATCTCTTTAAAAACTGACATGAGGTCAAGCAGGTGAATTGAATGTCTCCTCCCCAGTAAAGAACAAGGACAGGCCACAGATGGAAACTCCCTCAGAAAAAGAAACTTCTATATTTAAAAATGGAACCAGTTCCTCAACAAAAGGCTGCAGAAGCATTCCCTGCGACCAGAGTTACAGAATTCGGGTGTTAAATATGTGTTTAGAGACTTTGGAATACTTGCTGACACAGCTCCAGCAGCAGGAATGAAAAGCAGAAAGATATTTCCTTTGGATACAATTATTGTCTCTGCTCCATTTGTTTTTCAGTAGGTAATTAAGCAAGAGCAAAAGACAATGATGTCCCCAGGACCCTCAAAGGACAAGTAATATGATCAAGCCTTTGGCATTTGCTAAAAATGCTAGAGTATGGAAAATTATTCCTAATGTCGAGAGCATTTATAGCTTTGTGGTATGCGTTCTTGCAGCTCCACAGACTCCTGCTTCCAGAGAGCACTTAATCTTTGTCCAAGCTCAGCCTCTGTTCACGCACAAGAAAAACTCTCATCTACCACATGACTATCCATCCTCAGCCCCTGCTGGAGTCATATAGGGCAGAGAAGTAGAACTTTTGCTTCCAACAAACTCAGCGCTGAGCAAATTCAGTGTCTTGCTGTCTCTTTGCACCGCAAGTAATCAGCCAACCAAGTAATCAATCAGCAACTGTAGACCAAGTGAGACCCTCCTGAGTGCCTAGACTTCTACTAGATACCTGAGGGATACAGGAGAAGTAGCAGAAAAACATTGGAATAGAATGTATAATTTATAAGCGATATGAAATATGAGATGGATAAAACTGCTAATGGGTCTAGAACTGGAACTGTGATTCCACTGATACTGGGAAATCCTAGCTAAGGGACTCCCTCTATCAGTGCATATTGGCATCTTCTCTGATACATAATCTTAGAAAATTCTTAGTAAATGCTATTAAAAAATAAAATAAAAAGCTACATTCTGTGTAACATAGTTGAGTACTCTGTACTCTAAGAGATTAAAATCTTCTAGGGAGATAAGAATGATATATACATGAAACAGATTAGAAGTCAGTGACGCATGAAGCACCAACTTGGAACACGCTAGATGTACAGGTGAACAAGTCTTGGTTTGCTAACAAACTCATTTCTCAAAAGGTAGGGGAAGCAAAGCAGTGGATGCAATTCAGCAACTAAGTGAACAAAGAGGAAAAATTAGCGAGTGAACCAGCAAGAACTTCAACAAGAAATGACAACGTCATCACACAAGAATGAATATACCAGATGAAGAAGGGAATGTGGAGAATAGGCAGATGTGGCCACAAACTTGAGGAAATTGGGTTTCCCAAAGTTCAGCAATAATATTTTTTAGGAGACTCTATAAAAAGAAATTATGTCAATGTGATCATGAATGATCTCAATGAAAGGTAAAAAGGAGGAATTAACCTCAGAAAACAATGTGGGAGCACAGGGACTTCTCTGATGAGTTTCCATTTTAATGGGATGTGTTAAAAAACTGGAACCATCACATGTAGACTCCACCACTTCAGTACATGAAGTGATATATTAAAAAAAAGTCTGTGACGTTGGAAAAAAGTGAAACTAGGAAAAGTGCCAAGATATAACAAAACAAAAAAGAAGGAAAGCCATACTAAAAGTGACTCAATTTTAAAGGCACTCAAGAATCACTTTTCAAGACATTTAAAGAGGAGATTCCAAAAGAATAAAAAAGATCATGGATGGTACTATTGCAAAAAGAAAATCATTATCAAGAAGAAAAAGATTACTGACCTGTATACCAACTTTATCATCTTTATTACATCTGGTCTAGGCATTTATTAAGAGTATCCTTAATAAAAAATATTTGAAAGAAATAATTAGACTTCAGTAAGCAATCTTCTACTACAGACCGTACGTCCCGATTCACACATTTTGCGGAGAGGTATAGGGAACATACCCTTGAAAGGTATCCTTGAACTAGTGGATGAAGAATTGGATTGGAAATGAGAAAGATGTGAGTTCAAATTCTACCTCAGACGCTTATTAGCTATGTGACTCTGGAAAAGTCACAAGACCTATCTGAGACTGTTTTCTCATTCATAAAATATTGTAAGAATTAAATGAGATATTGAATATAAAGTGCTTGTAAGCCTTAAAGTGTGAGCTTTTTAAATTTTTTTTAAAAAAGTATTTGATTTAATAAGGAAAAATGAAGCCTTAATCTTTTTTTCAATAAAGCATATTCATGATGTTTGCTAATATCATAAAATGTTCTTTTATATCTCAGTATGGATATGCTTATCCAGTAGGCTAGTCACTAGATGGAGAATTTTTTGGTCAAGGAAGCCCACAAACAAAGGAAAATGCAAAATAGTTCCATTCTCTTGCTTTCTCAATCCTTAAACCAAAATCATTTAAAATTCCTTGAAATAGGTAACAGAAATAATCCTGTTCAGAGACTCTCTAATCATAAACATCAGACAGGTTATAAAATAATAGTGCTGAAGAAAGATTCCCTGTGGATGGCAAGGTGCTACAGATACTTATATTTTTGTGTGATATTGTACAGATTGCATGGAACACTGGAACACTGCCGGACCTCCAAGAAGAGAGTTGCTGCCACTCAGAAGCATCTGACCTGATCTTTCACACAGAAAAGACCAAGTGAATGAAGCTTCCCCAGGTTGTGGCATGAAATTAATTGTATGGACAATCTATAGGTCTTGTCCATCAATGTGAATATCTGGATAGAGATGATATGAGCCCAGAACTAAGTAGGAGAAGAAGTGAGGCCTGCACTGGCTTCAGAAAATTATTCTTCTGCTTTCAAAATGCTTTAATGACCACAAACTTTTCCCAGAAACAAAGGAGCAGCTCTTTATCATCAATTTCCTACCAACATCGTACAGCTGTGATACATCAAACAAAGTAGTCTCTGAAGGATTGAAAATGAATATCAAACAGAGCGTATAGTAGGGTAAGCAGTCTGCAGCATAAAACTGATGTGGAGCTTCAAAGAAGAAGAAAAGTAAAAGATTATATCAGGGAAATATATACTAGCAACACAAGATGAGCTGGTCATGATGTGACGGCAAAGGATGACAGATAACTGGTTCTCCACTGGTGTCCTTGAAGTACCGGGAGAAAGTGAGGAAGGCCTCCAACATATTGGATGAACATTCCTGTGGTCATTTTATGGAGTGTGTGGATAAGAGTGTCACAAGATGGGCAGGCACAGAATAGATTATAATGTCTGCCATTAGAGAAAGCACCCATATTGATGAAATCATAGATTTATTTGAATATTTCAATACGTGCCAAACACTGTACCAAACACTAAAAATACACGTACAAAAACAAGGCAGTTCCTTTCAAGGAGTTTTCATTCTGCTATAGAGTGTTCATGGATTAGAAAATGCAATTTATCAATAAAACAAATATATAATCTTTCTAATTGCCCTACTACTGTCCAGGGCACCAACTTCTTCCAGTCATCTGAGCTCCCAACTTTGGCTTCATTATCACTTCATTCAACACAAATCCAGTTCTTCTACCTTCTCAACATCTCCCATGTATCTCCTCTCCAATTACAAAGGCACCATACTACTACAGGTCCTCATCACCTCTCACCTAATCTATTGCAATAGCCTTTTGATTGGTGTCCCTACCTCAAGTGTCTACCCATTCTAATACATCCTCTACTCAGCTGCCAAAGTGATTTTTCTAAAGTGTTGACACGTCCATGTTAACACATGTGTATGTGCACACACACATACACACACACACATACACACACTCAAACTCCAGTGGCAACCCAATATTGTTGCTGCTAATCCTTCATTCTCAAAGTGACATCGGACAGTGATGGCTTGACTTTCAAGTGAATTGGATTTAAGTGAGGCAGAGCTATGCAAAGTCATCAGCCTCATTTTCTCCTCCAGAGTCAACTGGAGTCCAATGGCAAGATATGTAGGTCAGAATGACTGGTGATGGCTCCAGAAGCTCCTTTTCAAGCTAAGGTCTTTCCCAGCTCTCAGTTTGTCTGAGGCAATACCCATTTAATGATTAAAGAATAGACAAGAATTGAGACAAAAATTTGCCTTCTCAAAAGAATCAATCTGGGAGGGAAAGACCTTCAGGATTTCTGGCCAGAACATTAGCAGCTACTATTTACTCTCACTCTAAATCATAAAAACTCAAACAATGAGCAAGTGAGGCTTGGGCTGGGATCTATTATTGACCAATAAGTGGGAGCCAGAGTGATTTGAGTTTAAGAGCATAGTCAAGTAACTCCATTTGAATCCCAATGGGCTTTATCAAAGCCTGGTTTTTCAGAGCTATATATTAAGAAATCACAAATGAAAAATACATGAATAAAAGAATTAATTGTCCCAGTTACTTTAAATAATAGAATAAATAAGTAGGGAAGAAAAAAAATTTAAACTTCAAGATATTTTGTGAAGTATAAGCAATAAAAATAAAAAATGACTCCTCATGGACAGAGGGAAAGAAGGAGGGAAGAAAGGGAAGGAAGGAAGGAAAGAAGGAAGGAAGGAAAGAAGGAAGGAAGGAAGGAAGGAAGGAAGGAAGGAAGGAAGGAAGGAAAGAAAGAATTACAGAATGCTTATATCACAGAGGTATAGTCAAGCCAAAAAAACATTACCACATTGGCCACACTGAAAAATGTGTTTCTTATTCTCCATTATAGTCCATTGTCTCTTATATAATGTAATTCTCTAGAATAAAAGTTGCCACTTAATTGATCAAAGCCCCTAAGTCTTTTGGAATTGTTCATTTTAACAACATGGATTTATGGTGTATATCTTCTGGTTCTATTTGCTTCATTCTGAATCAGTTTATACAAATCTCCCCTAGTCTTTGAAATCAACTTTTTCTTCCCTTCTTATGATACATTACATTCTTATGGCACAATTTGTTCAGTCATTCCCCAACTGACCCAGTCTTCTTATATTTTATTCCCCTGTACACACTCTACAATTGACACTGTCCTACTTCCTTACAGGATGCCCAGTCTTCTTTCTCCATGCCTTTCCATATATTGATCATCTCTCTTCTCCCAGTGATGCCATATTCTGTACTTTGTAACACATCACAACTTCAGAAAATTCAATGGGTAACTCAAAAGGAAATAGAAATTAAGATTTGGAACCACTGAAGATACAAAGTGTGTGCATTGCTTCATTAGAGTGTCCAATCTGTTTGTCCTCTAGTAGGCCTCAGAAGAATGAGAAGCAGTGAGAGGTTAGTTCAGATGGAGGTTCACAGCATCAGAAAAGGATAGGTCCTTGAGAAAGCAGGCAAGTCTAAGCAGAACACAACAGAAGAGCAGAAACTCTAAAGGATTTAAAGGCCTGAGTGCATAGACTAATTTAGTGGGAGTTGAAAAAAGGATGTGTGAGACCAGCCAAATTAACAAGAGTCTATTAAGAGTTTACCATTTGCCAGGTATTGAGGATACAACATCCTGAGGATACAAAGAAAGAGGGAAAAAATCATTCCCTGCTCTCAAGGTCCTCATGGTCTAACAGGGGAGAGAATGTGCAGACAAATATGTACAAGCAAGATGTCTTCAAAATAAAATGGAAATTATCAATGGAGAGAAGTTACTAGCATTAAGGGGAATCAAGAGAAGCTTCTTGCAAAAGGTAAGATTTTAGCTGAGACTTCAAGGAAGCCAGGGAGCAGAGACAAGGCAGAAGAGAGCTCCAGGTACGTTGGAGAAGCCCAAATGCTGCCCATTTCACAGTTGTATCCAGGGCCACCCCTAACTACAGTCTCCTGATTTTATGTTTTATGAAAACAGCTCCAAACTCCTTCTGCTTTTCTCTGGAAAAGTCTAACTCAATGTTACACAAGTTTTCCACATGAACTCCATGCCAATATAGCTTCTATTGTTTAAACCCATTAGTAGATGCTGGTCTAGCTTTTGATGGAGGTCATTCATCCCCTCCTAATTCAACGGGTAGGCAGATTAGAATCTTATTCATTTTTTGATTCATTCAAAAGATTTTGAATCATAGACCATAAATCTAGAGAGAGAGTCAGGTTTGTGTTCCTCCCCACACCTCAGGTTTCAGGCAGGTTTTGTTTTCCTTAGTTCGTTCCTGGGCAGCTGTAGGCAGGAGAGTATAAATAATTTGCCTTGTGTCAGATCCTAGAAATGCCAGGCTCATGCCCCTTGAAGAAACAAAGAAAGGTGGAATGCCTATGTCTTTCCAACTGATCAGGAAAGCACAAGTAAAAACAGGAGTGGGGTCTGCAAATAACCTCCCTCTGCCATACCCTGAAGCCCCTCTCCAGCCCTTGTTAGGTCTCTCCTCTCTAGACAACTATCATAACCTAGCTTCCCATTTGGGATCCCCTTGCTCTACAAAGATTGCCTAAACTTTCCCCATCCTCCCAGTCTCCCAGTTACTACATGGACTTGTCCTGCCTTTGCTCATCAGACTGAACTGGTTGTATATTCTCTGTTACCCCTCTAAGTGGAAAGTCACAACCCTAGTTTTACTGATGGCTTCCAACACAATTCAATTCAATAAACCATTATTAAGTACCTACTATGTGCTGGAAACTGTGATTAATACTAGGGATATAAATAAGAAAAAGAAAAACTGTCCTTGCCCTTCCACAGCTTACCATCTAATGGGGGAAAGCCAATGGACAACTGGAAAGTAAGCGGGGGAGAGACACCTAAATGTACCCATCATAGGGGTCATTGTGTTCCTGTTAAGTTGAAACCAAATAGAGCTGCAGATGGAGTGGAAAATGAGCTAGAAGTACAATTTCTGCCCTTCATAAAGGAAATTTTGGGAGGAATTTATTACTCTACCTTCCCACCCTCCAACCAGAGAAGAGAGGAGGCTGAAGAAGGTAGTATCCAAGGCTTGAGTTAGCAACATGACAATGAGATTATAAGTGATCAGCTTATCCTGGGAGGAGCATCTTCTGGAGTTGCAACCAGGCCGGTCTGCAGATGAAAAGTAGAAAGAGCCCCCACTTGTCCCACTAGATCGTACAGGAGTTGAGATATTCCCTGATCACCCAGATGTGTTTCAAGACATGATAAAAGAACACACAGATAGTAAGTGGTGATAGAGGGGAATTAGACCTCTGTTCCCTACTTCAGAACAGTGCTTCTCTCACCACGTATCATCTGGAATTTGTGAGTTAATAAATCACAGTTGTGATTTGTTAGCTGAAGTTTGTAAGTTGATAAGAACAGGTCAGCAGTCCCCATTCCTTGCTGAAGGTGGACTCTCCGTCTCTGATTCAGACTTCAAACTCAGTTGCTCAAATATGTCTCACATATTTAAGTGGCACAGTGTGCTGGACTCATCTTCCTGAATTCAAATCTGCCCTCAGACACTTCCTAGCTGCGTGCCCCTGCGCAGTAAACATCTCCCTGTTTGCCTCAGTTTACTCATCTGTAAAATGAGTTGGAGAAGAAAATGACATACCATTCCAGTATCTTTGTCAAGAAAACCCCAAAAAGGTGTCACAAAGACTGGAACTGACTAAATAACAGAAAAAAATCAATAGCAATAAACATCTGAACAGTATAGTGTCACCTTCTCAAACACACAAAAAGAGAGAAGAGCGGTAAGGAGCATGGCTAATCTAGTTTGCCACTGGAGTTCACTTTCATAATGCATATTTAGCTTTTGGCAATTGAGATGGAGAAATTTAAAGGAGGGTGACTGTGTAGCATGTGGCAGCCATGCAATATACATCACTGAAAGCCCTTACCCATCATGACATTGATGGAGGAGAATTATAGCAACATCAACTCAACCTTTTGCCAATTACAGAGACAGACTCTTCCTTATCCCGCAAAGCCACCAGACACCCTTAGCTGTTGGAATTTCACGGTACACAGAGACTGATGGTGGTTAACAGCTCATAATATAGCAAAAAAAAAAATGTGAATTCATGAATCCATGTATAAGCTGATGTAACAAGCATCTTTAAAAGGATGCAAAAACCTGAATTTTTATTGTAGATTTTCTTAAAAATTGTCTTCTCATTTACCACATCCATTCTCATCCAAACCACCTAGTATATGCAAGGCATTGTCTGAGTGCTGGGACACTGAAAAAACAAGAATCATTTCATCAGTTCTTGCATTTATTTCAAAACACAAAGAACTTGTAGGTGGTGCCCTTGAGTTCTTTATTATTATTAGGCGGCTCGCTGGTGAAACTTTTCCATTAGAAATGCACTTCCCTTTTTCATCTGGATTCGTTTAATGGTTGAAGGGCCTGCCAACGCAGCCGTCCTCATCAGTTGAAGGACTGGTGAATTAAAATACATTCAAGGGCGCCATCTCATGGCCAGAGGGTAGAATAACCAGCCTCACCCCAAAATGGCTTGATAACATTTAAGTCCCCCTACACATCCTCTTTAAACATAAAAATGAACTACTCAGAGCTAATTAAAAGAGCTCAATTTGCTTTTTTGTAATCCGATATTACTTTTTGAAGTAAAATTTCACAGCTGTCTGTTAGCATCTCATTCCCTTTACACCAGGAAGCATCTGCCGCTGATTCAGTTATGTAGTCTGTGGCCTTGCCTAGAGAGGTTTCTGCTATGAGTGTTGCCTCCTACAATGAGGGGCAGAGGGGGGACCATAACTGGAAAGTATAAGTCACGAAACATGACTGGCTTCCAGGCAGCCAAGATGGGCAGAGAGCCAAAGAAACTATGATATAAAAGGTCTGGGCCACTTTCCAATTAAATCTCCAAATCACTGGGAGTGCCCCTGGTATATTCCCAGACCTGTCAGAAATTCTAGGCTGGACAAGATGAACTGAGGGATGGAAATCCAGGTCCAGGATAAGTAATAATTATTGTTATCTCCTTTTATCGTCACTTTCCACCCTGGGAGATGTTATTATTAACCTTAACTTACAGATGATAAAACTGAGGGAATCAGAGATGAAAATGACTTTGCCCAAGATCATAAGTATAGATCTTCTTAACACCAGGAGCTGCATTCTCTCCACTGTACCACCCAACTTCCCAGCAGTAGATAAAGATAACAGGGTAAGGTATACACAATCACGGTAGGGAAAGCAGTAATTCCAATATACTTGTGAAGAACGTAATATGTGCAGAGCATTCTATCAGACAATGGGGAGAGAAAAAAGTTTAAATAAAATGCCATCCCTGATCTTAAAGGAGTATGTGATATAATAGAAGTTTAATATATTAGCACAGCTATAATTATATATAGCTATAATTCAGGATAAGTGCCTTAGAGGAGTACAAAACCAAGTGCTATGTGGGGTCTGTGAGGATAAGACATGATCAACTTGTAGGGAAAGGGGTGGAAGGTGAGTTGGGCTTTGAATTCATCCAGTGGAAACAGAGAAATGAGCAATGACCTGAACAAATTCTGAGTCATGAAATGACAGAGCAGTATTGGGGGAGGAAGGAGGGAGTTCGCCAAAAGGCCAGGGCGAACAGTTGGTATGGATTATAAAGTGAGTCGAGCGGAACCAAATGAGATAGACTGGGGAATTTACCTTCCCTTTCTCAAAGGATTCTGATCATTTTCATTTCACCAGCCACTTCTCTTTGACTTAGAATCAGATCCAAATTATCCATTTCCCCTAATTCTTATGCTTATTGACAAAAAGGAAATTATAAAAGTGCTGTACATAAAGAGACTATGCTACTAATCCTACAACTCTCCATAGGCACCCAGGATTGGGGCTGGCTCACTCACCCTATTTGCATCCGTGCTGGCAGGCTGAGGTATTTTCCCAGAAGAGTGGTCTCATGGCTACAATTCACACCCAGGATCCTAGGAGTAGCTGTGGTATGGGAAGAAATGCATGTCTACACTTATATCTATAGCACCTAATCCTCCACAAATGTGCATCCCATTTACACAAATCAGCCAGAATAACACCGTTAACTCTTAAGCATGAAGTATTTACTAAACAAGAAAACAAAGCAAGAATAGTCAAAGTATAACTATTCACTCACAAATGAATCACATCATCCCACCAGTGCACATGATATTAAGGAGGATATGAGGATGGAGAGTAAACAAAAATCTATAGAAACTTACACAGAGGGACACAAGTAGAGAAACCTACATACTGGGCAGGAGGGGGTGGATAGCATGATACAGGAATGCAGGTCTGTGTCTGCTGTCTCTTTAAGGAATGATATGCACCTCTTGCCATTTGCTCCTCTTTTAAACCTTTCTGCTTTCCTGCTGAACAGAGCCACATCTCAGCAGTTCTTGGATACAGTTTCCCAACAGTAAATTCAAAAGTCAAAAGCAGTTATAGGAAATAATGCACATCAGCCACCCCTGCAGTGAGTCAATCAGTCTATTCTGCTTCAGAGAGGAATTGCTGTCTCTCAGGTCCTCAAGATGGTCTATTTCTTCCTAAGCTGGTTTTCTCTATTTCTCATGACAATATCCTTTTTCTGCTCCATTTAGTAAACAAAAAGTCCACATAAGAAAGGAGCACCACCTTACAGAAACAAAACAAGTGAAGAATTTGTCAGAAGCTCAGTTCTTAGCAGAAAGAAACCTCCCACAGATGTCTGGTTCAACAGATTCCTTTCTTCAACCATGATTTCATGTCAGTTTTATGATCTGCATTATTATCTCATTTCACAGCTGTGTTTCTTTAAGTTCAAAAAGTTATATGAGTCAATTAATTATTAAGAATATATTAAATGCTCACTATGTTCTAGGCACTGTTCTAGGTAAAGGGAAAAAATGAAATGGTCCCTGTTCTCAAGGAAATTACATTGGAGCAGGAGAGATAGCAACCCGATAGTTCTTGTCTTCTCTATTTCCTTCCAAGAACTGGGTACATGTTGGGATGCAGGGAGGGGCAAATGAAGGCTGAGCAAGGGCACTATGGAGTAGCCAGTGGTCGTGGCAATTATGTCCAAGACACTGAAACCAGTGGAGTGGTGGAAGGTAAAAATAAAACAATGACATTTTATTAAGTACCTACTATGTGCTAGACACTGTACTAAGCTCTGAAGATCCAAAAGAAAAAACGTATAGTAAAACCTCTGAGATCACTCCCCCAGCTTGAACTTGCAGTCCAAAATAAGACTACTGCTATTCTCAGGGTTCTAAGGGTTACCCTGGGGGCTTTGTTTGAGTACTGTTGCTCTCACTACTCCAGTCCCCATCAACAATCAACCAGGAAAAAATTAGCTTTTAACAAAGTCATTTACTCAAAGGGTATTGTAAGAACACATGGTACAAATGATTCTCCCCAAAACCTAAGTTGTCCTCTTCTGCAATATATACACAATACTCATAGGAAGAATGGGCTCAAACTTCAAGAAGTAAGATACTCCTATGGAGACCATGTGTGACAAAGTAGTCCCAGATCCTAGTCCTGGAAGCTATTTTCTCCTGTGTACAATCCTCATTGGTATAGTTGTTAGCAGGGTGGGCCACTCAGGTGCACTCATAAGATACGTGTCTTTTGTGAGGTTATTAATGATGCTCCTTCCCACCATGAGGGGTCATCATATTCCTTTAAAGTTCTGCCATTCTCAGGTGACTTTCTTTCCATATCTATTAGTCCTTGATGTGTCCTTCCGCTCCCTAAGCAAGCATTTCAACAGCTGATGGCCACTACCACTTCAGTGCACAGTGATTATAGCACCACAGTCACAGATCTCTAGACCTTTTAAACTTCCTGAGACCTGAGCATTCCATCTAAGAATAGCTAAGATAGAATTTATCTAAGATTAGGAAAAGAACAACATGAAAGAGATGGAGTCAACCATGTGCTCACAGACATGACATCTGATCCCTTCCCTCCAGAAACAATTTGACATAGTCCTCATGCTTCAAAGTCAAAAAGACTCAGTGGTTGTGTAACCACTAAGTTTCCATTCTGCAGTCGGTTGGCAGATTTTCCATCATCACAACTGACCAGAAGTAGGCTCCCAAAGTTCTAAGTGGTAGACTAGAACCAGGCAAGGGAATACCTGTACATGGTCTGGATAAACCTACTAGGAAGGACAAATCTGTGTGTTCTATATAACTGTTAAAAATAAAACAATCCTTATCCTGGAGGAGCTTATATACAGAACAGGTGAAAGGCAATTTGGGAAAAAGGCACTTGTAACTGATGGGATCAGAAAAATTTATTTAGAAGGTGGCTCTAGAACTAAGCCTAGTTTCCTTTTAGGAAACTAGAAGATGTGCACAACAACTTGCACAGCATCCCTTTTCCTGTACCAGGCTGGTCAGCAAGAGTTCCCAACATCTTAGTTTTAATGCGCTACACCAAAACAAAAATTTCAGAACTCTAAGATGAATTTACAAGACTTACATAAAGCAAGGAATGGCTCCTGAAGTAAATGTCATTGACCAACTTACCCACCAACAGCACCATGACTCCGCCAGATCAATTTGTGGTCTAGCCAGAGGACCTCTCAGGGTCATAGTAGTGGTGGGGGAAGAGGCTTTAATTCCTAGGCATTTTCCAAATTCTAAATCTCAAAAAAACTCAGCAGGTAAAAATGTCTTGCCCTAGCATTAATTTAATCTCTCAACGTGATGGAAAAACCAATTAAAGAAAATTCTATTCCAGATCGGATTCTCATCAACAAGGAGGAACTTGTGATTGGCATACAAATTTTGAGATCTCTAGGGAAAGGGGGTGAAAACTCCTTAGAATCTGTGATAATGAAAACAAGGTAAGTCTCATAGATTTTAGGAGAGTAGATTTCAAAGGGTTCAGAGAAAAGGGTAGAGAAGATCTCATAGACTTAGTTTCTATAGGGAAACAACCCAGAAAGGATGAAAATATCTCTGGAATATTATTCTGAAGGAATAGAGAAAGAATTCTAATTAAGAGAAATAGGAAGAAATTCTAATGAGACAATTGAGGTCACGCAGGTAACTCACCAACTTACTAGATGTTAAATAGACATATAAGGAGGTAGAAACAAGGGCAAGCAATAAATGATATAAAAAAACATGTAGGGGCAGAGCAGTGACCCTGGAGTCAGAAGGACCTGAGTTCAAATTTGACCTCAGACATTTACTAACTGTGTGATCCTGGGCAAGTCACTTAATCTTAATTGCCTCCCAAAAGTCATGGTCCTGAAATAACAGTGCAAGGAATACTTATACTATTCTGAATGAGCTGAATGAATTCTGAAGAAGCTGAAATCTAGGGAAGAAATCTAAGCACAGTTGAAAGACTGGAGTGAGCTATCTTATAGGAAAATGGAGGATCACATAAGATATAAAGCCACTATTTGCAATAGATGAGATGCTGATAATGGATGACAGAGAGAAAGTGGAACTGCTTACCTTTTATTTTGCTTATCTTTTTTTCCTCCAAAGAGAATGGTCTTGGAATTGGAAAGACAGGACCAAAATGGCTAATAGTAAATTTACACCCAGGATAAGTGAGGAGACAATAAACAGGCAACTAGTGGCCCCTTGAGAATTCAAATTGCCTGGCCCAGATGAACAACATTCTTGGATACAAAACAAACCGGCAGATGTGATTGCAAAGGGACTGAAAGTGACATTTGTACTCTTGTGATAAATGAGATTCAATGGGATTCAGGAAGAGTCAATTTCTTGATTTTTTTCAAAGTGGTGGTAACAGGGCGGGTGAATGAGGTCTACAAACAATGAACTGCAATGAACTGAACTTCCATTTGGAGGGGAGGGTGGTGATGAAGCATTCTAGATCGTATCATTCACGAAATAATTAGCGAATATCCAGAAAAAGAAGTGGTCACTGAGAGCCAACATATCTTCATCACAAAAACAAGTCAAGCCTAAATAACCCACTTGGTTTAGTATTATTAAGCAGGTAGATCAGGAAAATGCTATAAATGTAATTTGCCTAAATTTTGTAAAGAATTTAACAAAGTGTCTCATTTTATTTTTATGGAAAAGATGGAGAAATAGTCTAGACAAGCAATCAGAACACACTGCTCACTTTTGAACTACCAGTGGTTTTTAAATTTTTAAACACAATAAAATTTTATTTTAAAATGTAAAAGTCTTTCTTGTTCCTGAGCCGTACGAAATAGTCAGCAGGTGGGATCTGGCCTCTAGGCCTTAGTTTGGCAAACTCTGGTCTAGACAACAGTATAATTACATAGACTCAGAATGAATTGGATTTCAGTACACATGAAAATTCAAAAACCTTTTGTCAGTGGTTGTCGATCTTTGTTGATAGTCAATATTCTTTCATTAGATTGTGGAGCTCCCATTCTATTTGGAGCTCCTTGGGATAGAGATTGTCTTTTGCCTTTCTTTGAATCCTTAAAGATTAGTACAATGCCTGGCACATAGTAGGCACTTCATAAATGTGTATTGACTGACTGATATCAACTAGATCGAGGTCTTCAGTAGAAGCCCTCAGGGATATGGCATTGACTTTGTGCTGCTTACTATTTTTATCCAAAATTTTGTATAAATATTTTATTGTTTGTCTCAATCAAATGACTGCTGATGACACAAAGCTAAGAGAAATAGTTAACATCTTAAACTGCATCAAGAGAAACATAGTGCCCAGGATTAAAGGGGTGATACTCTCACTACATTCTCCCTTAGCCAGATCACATCTGTCATACTCAGTTCTTGATTTAAGGAAGAAAAGTTACAAACTGGAGGATCTCCCGGAGGATGGAGGCCAAACTCTTGCCTTTCTCAGTTTAATTTTTGTTCTTACTGAAGTTCATTTGAATGCAAATTGCAGAGGGATTGGGGCTTTATAGCAAATGCTAAACAGCTTCCAGAGGATTTTTTTAAGTGTCACCAACATGAACTTATGGACCCCAAGAGCCTTTATCATGGTGAATAACCTCATCAGGTAAATAACAGAAGTTGAAAAGAATTTCTTTACCCTAAGCCAGATAATTATCTAGCACCATAGACTTCAGGTTAGTATCAGACACAGTCAAAAGAATAGACAATCTTAGTCTAGGAACACTGTGCCTAACTTTTTTTTTTGCCTTCTCTTAGTAAGGTAGATCATCTCATAACTTCAGTTATAGCCTAAAAGAATAGTATCTGCCATGGGCAAGGAGAGGTGTTCTAATGACTACATCTCAGCAGATGAGATCCACAAGGCCTGCATGTGACCCTGAAGAGCAGAAGCCCCCCAAAAAATAGCAGAGAGAAGCTCAGTGGCCAAGAAACTGGTAGAAACACCAAGAAGAAACAACATGGTGTCCAGCAGAGATTTAAGATCCAGCATAGAGATGATCACCTAGCAAAGAGAAATATGCCAATATCTCCAGAGAACATCAGAGGCTCTACAACATTAGTCATGAGTAGACCCATCTACACACATGCCCTGGCCACGTGACTTCCTGGTGTGTTCCTCTTCCTGCCTGTTCCCTAGCCACACTGATGGGTTGGTGATATCTGGGAGATATATCCTGGTTTTGCATGGGAAGATTTCTTATTATTTGATATTTATTTGATTAAACATCTTTTGTTTTGTTTTTTATCTTTTGGCTGGTTGGTAAAAGTCCTCACTGGTGGTTTCTGAGCTATGATTTAGAGAGCTGACCTACAAACTTGACACTGGAATAGCTTTTGTGCGGGCCTACACATGGGGTGGGCTGCCTCACGTGATATAACATCTATTTATAAATCATCCCTTATGTTCATTATTTCTAGGGAGTTTGTAGTCTATGGTACTCTGACATAAGATTTTTTTCTTACAGTTTTCAAAAGCCTGATAATTCTTAGATGTTTCCCTCTTTATTCTGTCCTATAGATCTGTATTTAAAACTGGTTACATGTGAGTTTTGTCAGCATTGCCTCCACATATTCCTCCAGATGGATTACTTTTCGAATTTCTTTTTCTACTTCCACTCTTCCTACTTCCATTCTGTCCTCTGGTACAATAATTTCTCTCTCTCTCTCCCCCTCCCCCTCCCTCTCCACCCCCTTCTCTCTCTGTCTCTCCGTCTCTCTCTCTCTGTCTCTCTCTCTCTCTGTCTCTGTCTCTCTGTCTCTGTCTCTCTCTCTCTCTCTGTCTCTCTCTCTCTCGGAGCTGAGTTGCAAAGCTACCTGCTTCTTGCCAACCACTGTGATAGCTATGCTTTGGTTACTCTTGGAAAGCCAGAGTTCCTGGCTACTTCTGTCCAGACATCCATGTTCAAATTAATAAGACTTGGTACTTTGGTATGATGTAGCTAACCAACCTATATGATCCCTTGATCTTTCCCCCATCCTAAGGCAGGGTAATAGATTGCTACATCAATTAGAAAGGAAAAGGCATCTTCTGACTCACTCTCTTCCTTTAACCCTCCAGATGACATCACATAACTCTAGGACTTGTGAGATGTTGGAGAGAGGGATCCTTTTCTGCTCTGGAATCCTGTGGATGTTTCCATGTGGCAGCTAGAATGATGGAAATCAGTAGGCAAGTCTTTGAACCTCTAGATGGATCTTCTGATTTGTAGTATCTCACCTGATTCTAAATAACTGAAAATTGATGGCAAGATGGATATGTCTAGACTTTGAGGTGGCCTTGTGAGTTTCAGATGGCTGGAGAACCTTGGCACTCAGTCGGTGCTGCTACATTTCAGATAGAGTACCTAGTCCCACAAACTCCTCCATAGTCCAATGTTTGACTCAACCTCTCTGGAAAGATCAGCACACTAATATCATTTTTGGTGGAACTATGAAATGGTACAAACATTTTGGAAAGCAATTTGCAAATAAAGTGACTGAAATGTTCATAATCTTTGAAGCTGGTACTTCATTGCTGAGCAAACACCCCAAGAAAGCCATTATTAAGGGAGAAATTCTCCAAATATACTCCAAAATATTTATAACAGCATTTTTATAATAGCTAAGAATTGGAAACAAAGTAGATGCCCATAAATTGAAGAAAGTATAAATAAATTACAATACATGAATTGAATGGATTACTTAGTTGTAAGAAATGATATTTGAGATGACTACAGAGAAGCATGGAAAGATTCATATGAACTGATTCAAAGTAAAAATAAGCAGAACCAAGAAAACAAAATACACAGTAACTTCAACTATGTAAATGGAAAGAACAAAACATCAAAAAATTGAAAGTAAATGTGACAAAATTACAAAGAACAAATAGGACAATGATGAAGAGAGATAAGAAGATACCCTCAACCTATCCCATCATAGAGATAGGAAGTCCACATATGTTACACATATACATATTTTTGGACCTTTTCAATGTATACAACAATTGTTCTGTCTTTTATTTTTCCTCTTTGAAAAATACTATTAGTCAAATGAGATGGCTCTTTGGGGAGGAAAGAGGGAGGGATGCATAGGATGCTATGATAATGTTTTAAAAAATGAAAAATATCAATGAAAAACTTATTTAAAAAAAAGACTCAATTTCCTAGTAAAGTATGTGTGTGTGCGTGTTAATCCTTCATTGCTGAAGAAGACCATGCCATCAGAGAAATGATGACATGACTTGCACTTGACTTTGTTTTGGGTGAGGGAAGGCTGTGTAGGTCACCATTCTCACTTCTCCTCCAGAGCCATCTGAATCCAGTGACCAGATATTCATCAGGATGACTGGAGATGACCCAGGATGAGGCAATTAGTGTTAAGACTTGCCCAAGGTCACACAGCTAGTGAGTGTCAAGTGTCTGAGGGGAGCCAGTAAAGTATGATGGTAGCTTCAAGTTACCAGGGACTGATTATCAGTCCATGCTGTATCTTTTAGCATTCCCTATATGTAGAAGAGATAAATAGATGCTCCATGCTTGATTTATACTGTAGCAATCATATTTTACTCTCCATAGTCATGCTGTACTCCTTCCTCCATGGAGAAACATGAACCAAATCCAAGTTTTAAGTAATTTTCCCCAGGAAACCAAGAGTGGAATGAATAGTAAAGAGAAGCTGGCCTCTTTTTGTAAGCAAAGGCTCCCCTAACACTGATCCCATTCTATACTATCTGCATGGATCCAGAACAGATGTGCCTCTTAGTGAAGAAAGAGACCTCAGGGCTCCAGCTCCCCTAAACCCAGCAGTCGTTTTGTAAGACTTATACTGATTCATTAGTGTTTGAATTTCAATATTTTTTTTCTAAACTACTGAGTTTTAGCATTATTAGTGTCCTGAGATTACTTAGCTACACCAAGTTAATTATTTTTTCTCATTATATTTTTGATTATTCCATTTCTTCTTTTAATTTCTTCAATGTGCTTAATATCCATCTGGAGAAATTTCTAGCTGCATTTCAGATGATTGTCTCGCTGTTAAAGTACATTTTCTTCTGAGATTTTTGCCTCCTTTTATCTCATAGAATGTTTTTTCATTGTGTAAGAGCCTCTTTTTGGTTTGAGTCATATCTTTAAAAGGATGCTTGAATTCTTTTTCCTGATTATATTTGATGAGTTTTCTGTGGCAGAGGGGGGAGAAATTAAGACTCCCTTGTGAGCTATTATTTCATCATTTTTCTACCAACCACAAAGTCATGTTACACAACCCAACTGGATCTTTGTTGCTCTTAACAATCCTTCTGCATTTCTCTGATCAGCTCCTTATCTCATTCCCCATAGTGCATGTTTCAAGACTTTTCTTCTCTTCTTTCATTCTCCAGTGAATTCACATTCTCCAAACTTACCGCAGATAATCTTGCCCACTATGTTACTGAGATTATTCAATATAAATGCACTCAGTTCCCCTAACCTCAGCCCTCAAGACTTCTCAGCACCATTACTCTCTTTCCCTTAGATCCTACCAGGTAAAGAAGATGAAATAGTCTTACAACTCACTAAGACTAATTCATCTACCTCTGTCATCCCTTCCAAGCCTTGCTCCACAGTTATCATCTCTTTTATTACCAACTTTTCACTTTCCACTAGTCCCTTTCTATCTGCCTTATCATAATAAAAAAAATTTCCCCTAATCTTTCTATTCCATCCAAACACTGTCTCATCTGTCTTCTCCCCTTCGTTGAAAACTTCATAGAAAAAAGTGACCTTCACATATATTTCTACTGTCCAATGTCTCATCAAGTTGACTCGTTTAATTGTGTGTCTGCCCCCATCACTTGACTGAAACTGCTCTCAGATCATCAATATCTCTAATCTCCAAACTCAGTAGCCTTTAAATCCTCATCTTCTCTGACTTCTAAGTGGCTTTGAACCCTGTTGAAGACCCTGACCTTTTGAATACTCTCTTCCTTAGTTTCAAATATACTATATTCTCCTAGTTTTCTTCCTAATTATCTTCCTGTACTTCCTTTGCTGTCTCTTCATGCTCTTCCTGAATCCTTAATATAGCTGTTCGGTCAAAGTTATCTCTTTGACTCTCTTATTTTCCTGTCTATCCACCCTTGGCAATTTCATTCATGGCCATGATGAGTAGTGCATCTTTGATAATGAAACACAAATATATAGCCACAATCATGACCTTTCTCCTGAGCACCTAAATTTACATTTCCAATAACAGTGGAATTTCCCACTGGTGCCTCAAATTCAACAAGTCCAAAGCTTGGCTAAATGTGCTAGCATCATCTCCCATATTTTACTCTTTCTGTTCATGATCATTTATTCTTTCTCCTATAATAATATAGAAAAAAATTATGAATTGTGGTGCACAGAGCTCTGTGTGTGACCTTTCCCAGACTGGAAGTCAATGGAAGGAGAACGTGGACTTCCTCTCTGATGGTGAGAGGCATGTCATTCCTCCCTCATAGCCAAAGGAATGTGCTTTCTGTTTTGTCAGAGGCAGCTCTTGGCAAGCTGAAAGCAAGATATATAAATCAACTGGCAGCTCCAGGTCCCTAAAAGAGCTAGGTGGCCATGAGAAGTATGGGAGTCTGCCAGCTAAAAAAGATTCAGAAACTATGTATAGATAGGTAAGTCAGTTCTTTGCCACTCCACACACACACACACACACACACACACACACACACACACACACACACACACACACACACACTGCTATAAGCCTTTTTTTTTACATACAGTTCCTTTTCCTCTTTTTTAAATTTCTTTGAGGTACAGACCTCCTACTCTTATTACTGGGTCAAAGGGAATTGGATGTTCCATTAACCCTATTAACATATTCCCTAGCCTGTCTTTTCTTTCCCACCCAGTCTATCCTGCATAGTACTACTGGGATCATTTTTCTTATACATAGTGTTGGTAATATCACTGTGTTCAAAAATCTTCAGTGGCTCTCCTGTATTGAGCAATAATCGGATTCACTGTTTGTAATTCAAGGCCCTCCATAACTTTTCTCAACCATATATTGAAGCTATCTCCTCCAGCCAAATTGAACTACTCTGCTTTCCAAATAAACATCACACCCTCACACCTTATTGACTTCACTTACAATCTTTCGTATACTAAGAGGTCCTCTTTGATTACTGAATATCTGCTCAACCTCCAAATGTCAACTTTTCTAGAAAGATTTCCTTGATACCCCAAGTTGGTAGTAGCCTTCCCCCTGAGCTTCACAAATCAATTTATATAGCATTGAGCAAACTGCCTGCTGAACTATTCTAACAAATATTATAATCAATGACACAATTATTCTCTAGCTGTTTAGAATGAAGTTCAGAAAAACTCATCTCTGCTGGAGTCCAGTCAGAACAATAGACGAATCCCAGCAAGTTATATTAATTGAACTGAAAAGTGGGATTTCTAAGAATGGTTACTTTGTTTCAAAACTAACCTGTCTCATTGAAAATGGAGTCTGAAAGAACCTGGAGATTGCAGATGAGATACTAAATAGAAGAAAAGACCTTAGCCTATGACCTTACTGAATTGGAAGTAGTAGGTAGGATTTAAAAGTTACATAGCTTCAGAGTACTCTCATTATCTCTTAAGATAGGACCTTAGCAGCATGTTGGCTGCAATTATGTCATTTATCTTCTGGTTGACCTGAGGAGCCTTACTCTGGAAATGACAAAAAAGAGAACAGAGTGTTCTCTTTCTGTCTTGCTTTTCATCTCCTAGAAATTAGAAACTACCATGGCTCTTTGCCTTCTTTATAAGAAGCAGTAGGTAGAAAACTGCTCCTCTCTAGGAAGAGGAACAACAAATCATCTCTTCCCTCTCCCTTTCTATCTTTCCTTCTCATGTCAAAGTACTCCCAACTGGATACAGGAATGGCAACCCATTGAACTCTTACTTTCAGTAATGAGAGTCTCTTCTCCAGGTTTATTGCCAAGGATTATCTTTGCCTTGTCTTAGGAGTCAATTTGTTTTAAAGAGCAGAGATTTCATCAGTGTGAAAAAACTTCGCAGTTACTCAGAAAAAAAAAACACAGTATAATCCTATAGCGGGGGGGGGGGGGGGCGGGTAGGGAAATTTTAATAAAATTGAGAACTTCCAAGCATTCTTGATAAAAAAATTCACAGCATCATATAAACTTTGAAGTTCAAACACAGAGTTAAGAGAAACATAAAAAGGTAAATATAAATGCTTATAGGGGACTACATGAGTATTTTATTTTAATATGCAGAGAAGTATTTTAATATGGAGAGATGATACAAGTGACACTTTTAAGCCCTATTATCAAGGGTTATACAGTCCCTATAATTGGCCAGAAGACTTGGTAGCAGTTCTGTCTTAATGACCTTAGAAGAGTGGAAAAAGGAGATAAGAGGAGAGGGAAAGGCTGGTTAGGGAAAATTATCTCACAAAATCAGGTGTAAAAGTAAAGATCTATTTAAACATAACCCAAGTCTCAAAGGCCAGTGCGATGGAATTCTTTCCTCATTACTGGAGATCAATGCCTCACACCTACATGAGGGTTGGTGTGGAATTGTCAGGAGCAGAAAAGAGGAGAATTCCACTCTCTTCAGGCTCTGTAGTCACTGAGTGCTTCTAGTTTCCAGCTGTGATAGAGAAGATGCATGATGCCAATCCCACCTCTGAGTGCTGAAAGGAAAATAAAACTCTGGGAAGAGGCAACATGAAAGGAGCTAGCAATTTCCAACATATCCCTTGTTACACTAGATATTTGAGGGAATTTCACCTTGGATAAGATCTGGGACTTTCTCTCTTGGTTAAACTGAGTTTCCTTGATTCTGATGTACTGAATACTATCTATTACATATTCTCTTGTGTACATTTTCTCTGGTTTCTGTTTTGCTATTGACTTGCATCGATTTTTTTTTGCTAGTCTCTATCTGTCAAGGAAATCAAGCCTTGGATATGAAGTTGGCATCCTTTTTTCCCCATTAAGAAACAGTGATCATTTTAGCTTGAACTTGAAAAACCATATCTCTTAGACTATCAATATTTAAGAGAGAAAATACATTTAATTCTAGCCCAAGATGCTTTCTCTTCAAGGAAATCAGAATAGCCAAGCTTCTGGTTCCAACCTCTTTCTTCCCCTTCTGGCAGAAATTTTGTTTTGTTTGTCCTTCATTTTGGAAGAAGACAAATTAAAGTCTCCCTTGGAGAATAACGGGAAGGGGAAGGAGAAAAGATGTTAGGGATGAACATATTCTGGCCTCCCTGTGAGACACATATAATACCCCCTGCTATATGTGGGGTATAGTCTTCACTACATAAACAAGGAAGGATAAAGGAAGAGACTGACACTTGAACCTCACTAAATTTCGTATGAACTGATCAAAGGAGGGAAGAATACAAACACATACACACACACTACACACACAGTTGGGTACAGAATACATTTCACCAAATAGGGAAACAAGAAGGAAAGGTAAGAAGAAAAAAGAAGGAACAAGAATGAACAAACATTAGGGATTAGTCTTAAGCAAAACAAACTCTAATGAACATACACAAAACTATTTATAGCTTTCTTGTGGTGACAAAGAATTAGAAGCTTAAAGGGTACATATCACTTGAGAAATGGCTGGATAAGTTATGTTAATACAAGACTATTGTGCTATGAGAAATACTGAAGGTCACAGTTTCAGAGAAATCTGGGGAGACTTGCATGAACTAGTGCAGAACGAAGTGAGCAGGACCAGGATAATAATTTATACAATGACAACATTATTGTAAAGACAAACAACTTTGATGGACCCAAGAACTCTGATAATGACCAACCTTTATTCTAAAGGACTCATGATGAAAAAGACTAGCCACCTGTAGATAGAGAAGGTAAGAACTCGAAGAGAAGATGAACCATTTTTTAATATGGTTTGTGTTTGTAATAGGAACTTTGTTTTCTTTTTCAATTGCGGAGGAGGGAAGGATAAGGCTGATTTTTTTAAATCAAAATTAATTTTAAAAAAAACCACTCCAGTAGAGAAATCCACTTACCCTTAAAGATCAGCCCCTCCTCTACAACTTATATTCTTAAGAGAATTTCCTAGAGCACTGAGAGGTTAAGGTCCCCTTTTCACATCACCAATATATGTCAGAAATGGAATTAAACCCAGGTATTCCTTGCTTTGAGACTTCCTTGGTATCCACTATGCCAGAGGTTCCTAATATGCAGTCTATGGATTTAGGGGGTTTTACATTTTAATAATTATATTTCCATATAATTAGTTTCTTTTGTAATTGTATTATGTTTTCCCCCAAGAAAGGGTCCATAGACTGGACCAACAAAGAGGTCCATGATACAAAAAAAAAAAAAATGGTGAAAAATCTCTGCACTATATAATGCTGCATCTCTTATTGTTAATTTTATCATCTGAAATTACCTAGCATTGATTGGCATAGCATAGTGAGAAACTAATTCAATTTTTCCTGATCAGTGAATCGTAGGCTTGCTATCAATTCCAGACACAGAATATTAATTCTCTGGAGCCTTTAACTTGCTAATGAATTCTGGTTTGAAACCTAGTAAGGCAGCCCAGCACCAGTAGCCTCACCAGTGAAATTCACCACCCCCAATTGAAGATGCTTCTCTGGTTTTTCATCAAGAACATCTACTGTAAGCAAGCTGTCTAATTTGAAGCCCCCTGAATGCAATGTTTATACAGCTTTGAGATAACAGAACCAAAAACAGATATATTGAAAGTTTAAAGTCAAAATAATACAAATCCATGAGGTAAATCTTTATTAAAATTATGTGCAAGCACAAAGTGCAAGAATACTCCACCTTTGAGCAGATAGACAAACATGATTAGCCCTTCATGAACATGTACACTTAGAAACCCTCCAATGGAAGAGAAATAAGGAGGAAACACTCCCAACTGATTCTCAGTGAGCCATCCCCAGGGTCTTGTGTTTTCCACAGACCTGTCCTGGCCATGTCTTCATAGGGTGTAATAGGCAGAGTCTCTTCATCAGTTAGCTAATTCAGTCCCTTTTTTTTTAAAAAAAAAGGCAAGAACAAATAAAAATTTATTCAGAGAGACCACATCACAAGAGAGTACTGAATTTGGAATCAGGAAAATCTGGGTTCAAATCCCATCTCTGATACTTAGTGATTATGTGAAGATGACTACCTAACAACCTCTCTGAGTTTAATGAGGTCCCTTCCACTCCTAAAATCTGTCAACTCTTCACCCACTCAACAAACATTGATTGAGCCCTTACAGTGTGAAGAACATTGAAGGAGAGATGTCAAGTGGAGATTAATCTCTGACTGAATGGAAGTTACCACCCTAGTAGGATGTTGAGTATCATTCAAAGATAACTATAATTCCTCATAGTTCATAAGTGCCTGAGAAATTAGTAAAATAGGTGACCTTGTGAGATATCAAGGGGAAAGTCATTACCAACAGGGATGATCAGTGAATGCTTCCTAGAGGAAATTTCATTTCGTCTAATTTTTTAAGGAATTCAACAAGTGAAGAGAGCGGTATCTCTTTCTCCTGGCACCCTTTAAGTCCCAACTAAAATCCTGTCTTCTACAAAAATCCTTTCCCAACCTTTCTTAATTCTAGTGTGATACAAAATGCTTAATGAGGGACCAGGAGACTTTTTGTGTGCTAAGTTCATATGGACTTACCATGTCAGAGTTCCTGGTTTCAGTATGGTAACACCTACTTTATGCTCTAAGATCATAGAATTAGAATTTCAGGAGAACAAAGAATCCAATTTCCTGAATTTTACAGATTAGGAAACTTAAATTCAGAGAGATTAAGCTGTTTATCCATGGCCACGCAGCTAGTAAATTTTGGGGACAAGATTTGAACCCAGATCCTCTTGGCTCTAAGAGCAAACATTAGCCATTACAAGGGCAACACCTTAGCCATTACACTATTCTATTTATTCCCTTCTTGTCAGGTGTGCTAATGTGATAAGGTGAAGGCTTACTGTGCTACATAGAGTTCCAGAAGTGTATGTCATTCTTGTTATCAAGTCAAGTAATTGATAACATCCTAGAAATGTATCCCAGGCAGAAGCCTGAGAAGCACTCATATGTGACCTGCAATAGGGATCACTACCAAGCTGAATGCATCATGTTATCATGGGCCAGTTTGACCATGGACAGATATAGTACCTAATTTACTGAATAAATATGGTATAGTATCAGACTTTGGTTTCTTGATTAACTCTTTCTAATTATTCTGTGAATATAGTATACTGTTGTAAAGATCAGTTGAGTTCCTAATCTTCGATGGGATGCCCTCCAGCTTTCTCCCATAAATGTTTTCCCTCTGACACTATCTTTATCAAAAGTCTATGTAATTTAAATAGATAGATCCTTGGACAGATCTATTCCAAACAGGCATAGATATGTGCCATATCTATACCTACATATCTGTAGAAATAATCTACAGAAGACATTTTCATATAACTTAAGAATTGTTGCAGTTCTGTAACAAAATCTAGCACTACTCAGAACCAAATCTATGATGTAGATGACTAACAATATAGATGGTTTCTGGGTTCAAAACCTCTTCTTCCTTTATTATTCTTTTGATATGTATTGTCCCAATGTTTGCATCCACCTCCACACACAGGTTACCTGAAACCTGTTCTGGTTCTAATCCCCAGTGAAATTTCATCAAATTTTATAAAACTCAACCCAAGAATTCCTAGTATATGACACTAATTGATATTTGCAGTCCCAAGGAGTTCCATGAGGTTTTCTTTGTGGGCCAGGCCAGCTAATCCCTTATGATCTAGATATGCTCTCAATCCATTTTAGTCTATCTGTCCTTAAAATAAATCCAAGTAATATTATCAGAAAGTAATAGAAAGAACATCTCTCCAACTTATAGTATAAAGAAGACAAAATGACACATCACAGATGACACATCACTGGCAGAGTAACCCTTTTTTCTGCTTATGGTATGAAAATTCAAAAATATTTCAGGGAAGTCAAAACAATTTGATTCAGAAAGTCAGTGAGGACATCATTAATGAAATGCTTAAATGTTTCCAGGGCATTGGTCAAACTAGAAAGCTGAAAGGAATATCCATAGTATCTCAATCTAGTGTGGAAGGTTATCTCACATTCATCTCTAACCCTAATTCTTACCAGATCTCCTCCAAGTTAATCCATTTTATAAATATGACCTCCCCCATTTGGCTAAATTCACTGGTTGTCCTATATCTCTTATTCATTATACCTGACTCCCACCACATTTCTTAGAGACAAAGAACAAGATTGTTCCTGACTGGGAAAGAGGTGGTAAGATAAATGCCTTCTTCACACTTTCCTGGATGAATATACAGTTTTTGTTGGTCTTGATAACTTAGTGTGTAACTCCACTGATGGGTCAGGAACGTCCTACAGATGAGATCTCTCCCCAGGCCCTGTGCAGTGGAGCTTCGAAACATCATGTAAATCTTTATCCCTTGATGATATTTGGGATCTTTGGTCCTTCATTGTTTCTATTAGTCTTGGGAAGTTCAAACAGTAAATTTAAATCAAATTGAGAGCATCCCTGCTTGAGAAATTACATTAACCCATGCACCATTCAATATGGAGATAGTTGTCCTGACAAGTCAAACACTACTTTGTCTAACCTGTCACATTGACTGTTCCCAATACATCCTTCTGTATTCCCCACTGCCCTCTTGACATTGCCTGAAAAGGCAAGGAAATTGTTTTATACCACTCCCAGAGTGTCCTACCTGCCAGTCACCACACATTCACATCTTTTGATGGAAAGGCACTTTCAATTTGCCTAGCATTTTCCTAGCAATACGAATCTTTGATGTCCCAGAGCTATCAAAAACCTTCTATTTTCTAGTTTTCCCATTCCCCAGTGCTCTAAAACATCTCTACTGTGAAGGTGAGCATAAAAGGGAATTTCTTCTGCCCTTCCAAGTTGCTCTCCCTAAGCTCTGAATAGGGAATTCCTGCCTCAGCCTTTGCTGGGTTCTATTTCCTGTCATATTTGCTCTGATTTCTAATCTCTTTGTCAAAACTACATCTTCCATCTATTTCTCTAATCTGTCATTGAGTTATATTGTCATATCAATTAGCTTTGCTAAATGCTGTGGCTTCATATGCTCTGCTAATCAATCTTTGAGTTCTTGACTTGAACAGGTCCTAAATCATAATCAGCACTGGATCCTCCCAGGCAAAAACAGCTTGTAGCTGACAAGTGAAAACACGTGTCTATGTTTTCAATTAATGTCCTTTAAACCTATGTCATCTATCTTCCTCTGGGTGTACCCAAAGATTATAAAAAATTCAGACTGGTCATTCCATAACAAGAAAACTCCCTTTATCTATCAAAGCCCAGTCTTAAGAATGGACATTCTTTACACATACATACACACACACACACACACACACACACACACACACACATACACAGAGAGAGAGAGAGAGAGAGAGAGAGAGAGAGAGAGAGAGGAAGGGGGGATATTTGTATTAGATTAGTGGAAAACCTGAATGGTTGCATCTTAAAAACATTATATAATTCATACTGGCTGTAAAAAGCCATTTTTTTCATCCATCTCTGAAAAAATGAGAGGAGGGGAAGAAACTGTAGCAGAGAAATTTATTTGACCTTTTACTTGCACTTTCCTCTGCACCAAGCTGTGAATTTCACAAAAGTTGGCCAGTATTAAATTATATACCAGTACTGAAGGGAAAACAAACCTAACCTAAATACACAACTCTTCCCAATCATGGGTGCATTTTGAGCCTCCAAAACTTACCACTATTGTATGACCCTAGCTGTGCTCCTAATCCATCCTATGTATTGCTAATAAAAGTAAGGAATGAAAGGGCCCTACAAGTGGATATTTTACCTGAAACAAAATGTTTTCTGTGCCTAGGAGCAAATATATACCACATTGATCAAAGAAATGGGCTGTCTAGGCAAGCTATCAATCTGCTGTTTAGGGGCTGAAATGAGTACTTTCTTCTTTGGTTGAGAATCGGGGTGATGTCAATCTAAGGAACAGGAATGATTTCCTCTTCATACGTACCAGTATCACCAAGATGCTGTTTGATCCAGTCAGTGAAGACAGTGACACTGGTGTAGACACCTGGATAGTTAATCCTTCCACAGCCAAAGCCCCAGCTGGTTATCCCAAAAAGGACATAAAGACCTGAATCTTCAAGGGAGCAAACTAAGGGACCACCTGAGTCACCCTAGGTATATAAAAGAAAAAAAAATGCTTAAATAACAAGGGTGGGTAGCTTTGGAATTAGAATGTTATAGGTCATCTTGTTGCTGTATAGCTAATTGAGTCCAAAGCACACATTGAAAGAGGCCCTTGCCATTCAATCTCAATTCCTTATTTCTTCAAAATTCCCAGGGGAAAAAAGTACAGGAAGACCATTTCCTTTCTTCCCACTCTGCCCCCAACCCTACACCCTGAAATGAAAATTTTCTAAGACTTCTTTGTGCCCTCAGAGGGAAAATTCATCAGAAAGAGCTCAACTATATCAAATTAATAAACAGATAGATGGGTGTGTGACTTGGGAACCGAATATAACATAAACTTACTGAGCAAGAATCTTTGTCTCCTTTTGAAGGGAACCCAGCACAGAACATCCTCTGAGATACCCCCACAGAGACATTTTGATAATACTCCTGACATACATCAGAATCAAGGATGGGAACTTCAAGTTGTTGCAGTTTGTTGGATTTTTCTCCATCTGAAGGCAAAACATATTTTTGGTTAAAGATCTAAAGACCAAGATGGCAGAGTAGAAAGATGCATCTACTCTAGCTCTTCCCCCATAGCCCATAAAATACCTGTAAAAAATGACTAAACAAATTCTAGAGCAGTAGAAGCCACAAAACTACAGAGTGAAAGAGATTTCCAGCCCAAAGCAGCCTAGCAGGCTGACAAGAAAGGTCTATCACACAAGGTGCAGAGCAGAGCACAGCCCACAGAGCCCAGCCCAACCTTTTCTCATGGCGTCAGCAGGAATAGGACTGGAGCAGGCCTCGGGGGCAGAATCCCCAGCAGCAGCTATAGTTCCCAGATCCCTCAACTCACAAACACCAAAGACAGCTTCAAAGGTCAGTGAGAAAGCTTTTTCACCTTGGCAATAAGGGAGCAGGATCCTACCCTATCCCTGGTCCCAGGGTGCATCAGCAGCAGCCTCCATTTTTGGAGCCCTCTGTCTAAAGACCCTGGGGTAAGTGAGCTCCTCATCTGCATCTCAGCCCTGAGTGACAGCCCTAGGGTGAGGAAGAGTGCTGGTATGATGGAGCTGGTGGAGGCTCTGGAAAGGGGATTCTACTTGCAGATCCTGGGCAGAAAAACTTTGGTAGCTCCCAGATAAGAGCACAGGCCAGGAGAGGAGTAACTCTTTCCCCTTAATTGTGCCACCTTAGACGAACTGAGAACTTACAGATCCTCAGAGTATGCCCTCCTCTTGACAAAGGACTCAAAAGTCAAGTAACTGACTGGGAAAATACCCCAAAAAGGGAAAAAAATAAGACTATAGAAGGTTATTTTCTTGGTAAACAGATATTTTTTTCCATCCTTTCAGATGAGGAAGAACAAAGCTTACCATCAGAAGAAGACCTCAAAGTCAAGGCTTCTGCATCCAAAATTTCCAAAATAAATAGCAATAGTCTCAGGCTATTGAAGAGCTCAAAAAGAATTTTGAAAATCAAGTAAGAGAAGTGGAAGAAAAATTGTGAAGAGAAATGAGAGCAATGCAAAAAAAATCATGAAAAGCAAGTCAACAGCTTGCTAAAGGAGACCCAAAAAATGCTGAAGAAAATAACACCTTTAAAGATAAACTAAGACAAATGGCAAAAGAGGCCCAAAAAGCTAATGAAGAGAAGAATGCTTTAAAAAGCAAAATTAGCCAAATGCAAAAGGAGGTTCAAAAGTCCACTGAAGAAAATAGTTCTTTAAAAATTAGAATGGGGCAGATGGAAGCTAATGACTATGAGAAGCCAAGAAATTATAAAACAAAACCAAAGGAATGAAAAAACAGAAGACAATGTGAAATATCTCATTGGAAAAACAACGGATCTGGAAAACAAATCAGGAGAGACAATTTAAAAATTATGAGACTACCTGAAAGCTATGAATAAAAAAAAGAGCCTAGACATCATCTTTCATGAAATTATCAAGGAAAACTGCACTGATATTGTAGAACCACAGGGTAAAATAAATATTGAAAGAATCCGCCAGTCACCTCCTGAAACAGATCAGAAACGAAAAACTCCTAGAAATATTTTAGTCAAATTTCAGAGTTCCCAGGTCAAGTAGAAAATATTGCAAGCAATCAGAAAGATACAATTTGAGTATTGTGGAAATACAGTCAGGATAACACAAGATCTAGCAGCTTCTAAATTAAGGGATCAGAGGACTTGGAATAGGATATTCCAGAAATCAAAGGAACTAGGATTAAAAACAAGAATCACCTATCCAGCAAAACTGAGTATAATACTTGAGGGGAAAATGGTCATTCAATGAAATGGAGGACTTTCAAGCATTCTTGATGAAAAAACTAGAGCTGAAAAGAAAATTTGACTTTCAAACACAAGAATCAAGAGAAACACGAAAGGTAAACAGGAAAGAGAAATCATAAGGGACTTACGAAAGTTGAACTTTTTATATTCCTACATGGAAAGATAATATTTGTAACTTTTGAAACTTTTCTCAGTATTTGGGTAGTTGGAGGGATTACACACACACACACGGCACAGGTGAGCTGAATAGGAAGGGATGATATCTAAAAAAATAAAATTAAGGTGTGAGAAAAGAATATATTGTGAAGAGAAAGGGAGAAATAGAATGGGGCAAGTTATTTCTCATACAAGAGGCAAGAAAAAGCTTTTTCAATGGAGGGGAAAAGGGGTGAGAGGGGAAAAGTGAAGCTTACTCTCATCACATTTGGCTTAAGGAGGGAATAACATGCACACTCAATTTGGTATGAAAATCTATCTGACACTGCAGGAAAGTAGGGGAGAAGGGGATAAGTGGGGTGGGGGAATGATAGAAGGCAGGGCAAATGGGAGAAAGGAGCTATAAGAAGTAATCGCTTTAGGGGAGGGACAAGGTCTAAAGAAAAAATACAATAAATGGGGGGCAGGATAGGATGGAGGGAAATATAATTAGCCTTTCACAACATGACTATGATGGAAGTCTTTAGCAAAACTGAATATATATAGCCTATATTGAATTGCTTACCTTCTCAGTGAGGATGAGTGGGGAGGGAGGAAGGGAGAGAAGTTGGAACTCAAAGTTTAAGGAATGAATGTTGAGAATTGTTTTTGCTTGCAACTAGGAAATAAGAAATACAGGTAATGGGGAATAGAAATCTATCTTGAACTACAAGAAAAGAGAGAAGATGGGGAAAAGGGAAGGCAGGAATGTGATAGAAGGGAGTGCAGATTGGGTGAAGTGGTAATCAAAATGCATGGTGTTTAAGGGTGGGGGAAGGGAGAGATGGGGAGAAAATTTGGAACTCAGAATCTTGTGGAAATGAATGTTGAAAACTAAAAATAAATAAATAAATAAATAAAGACCCAAAATACTATCCTTACCACCTTGACCTCTATAACTGGGCCCTGATATAATCCTTGCAATGGACCAGTTCAATTCCATCTCTCCCCCTGATCTTTACACAGAAGCCCCAATTCCCTCCCCAGGGACCAAAATTTACCTTCTCCCACCACAATCTCTGCACCTTATTATCTCTCAGTCCTTCGTCCAGTCTGCTCTTACAAGGTTCTTCTGCCTCGTCAACCCAAGTCTTTCCCCTTTCCCTGTGCAGCACTGATTAAGACTGATATGTCTCCAAGCTCCATTTGTTACTTCTTCCAACTTTCTGTCAGACTGTCAGACTCTGAGTGCTCTGTTCAACATTCGGGGAAGAGACATTCAAAAACATCTTGAGAGCCAGAAAAAATTGGAGATTTCATGCCATAAGGTTGGAGCACAACTCCATATATAGTTATTTTAGGAAATTCGAGACAACTCTAGGTTTTAAGGGCAACATTTTAAAGGAAAAGCGATTGTCTTTGCCCACAAATTACCTCGGTTGGAGACAACACTGAATTAAACAGAAACAGTGTGGTCTCGCTTGGCATAGCCACTCTCACATTGTTGTGCCCCAGGCAGAAGCAAAGTAGGAAGGTGAATTTATGACTGTAGGTGGATCATAGTAGCATAGGCAGAAAAGACTAACATGGATAAGTTTCATAAACTGGTGAAAGTGGTTGGGCAGTAGCTCATCAACCTATGAAGCTGATCTACACATGGATAAAATTAGAAGAAAAGGTTGCTTACAGACCTGGATTATCAATCCCCCATCCTGTGACCACACACATGCTGGAAGATGGTATCTCTTGACCCTTTTCAGGGAGACACACTGGACGAACATAGTGATTGAACTGAAATGGTTCAGCCACTTGTAACAGGGCAATATCATAGTCCATTGTGGTTCTGTCAAAGGCTGGATGAATCAAAATGTGTTTTATTGATCTTTTCTAGGAAAAGGAAAGAAGCAAAATGAGTGGTAACCTGTTGTGAGTCAGACTGCCTACAATACATCCTACAACTACTCTAATGGAAATTGAGGCTTCCTAGAAGACACTGAATTTCTGACTTGGCTCTTTTCCAGTTCAAAGACTAATGGCAATCTCCTTTACCATTCTGAGCAATGCAATGACCAGCCGTAACCAACGAAGTCCACCATCATTTTTATATCATGCCCCTGATCCAGGCTTGTAATCTGTTTGCCATACTCTTTTTTTAATTTTATTTTTTTCCCAATTACATATAAAAATAATTTTAATATTTATTTGTTAAATTGTTGAATTCTGAATTCTCTCCCTCCCTTCCTGTCTTCCCCCTCATTGAAAAGGCAAACATTGGATATAGATTATATATATGCAGTCAAAAAAAATTTATTTCCATATTAGTCATGTTGTAAGAGAAAGTACATAAAAATTTCTAGCTTTTGTCCAACATGGACTGGAATTTGGTGAAGCCTATGGATCCCATTTCAAAATGTTTTTAAATACATAAAATAAAATACACCTAAGATCACAAAGGAAACCAATTATATTGAAATGCAGTTTTCAAAATATAGTTTAAAAACAAGTTCATGGAGTAAAAATTAAAAATTCTTGTTCTACGGTATTGTGTGTGTAAACATTTTTTTCTCTCCTCCTTCCTTTTCAATTTAAGACCCTTTGATTAAATTTGTAAAAGTCCAGGCAAGTACATTTTTACCAGTCCTCCTTAGGTAGACTGCATCTCTGAACAAGAAACTGTCAAGCCTATATGTTAAATTATGGTCCAGAAAACTATAGCCCATTCCCAGACACCAATAACCTATTCACTTCCCAAGACTTATCATTCTCTTCTCATGCTGCAATACTCTGAATGAGCAAAACTATAAAAGACAAGTCTCTTGCATCTACCACCTAAATATGTTGAATTTATGCCATTATCTTATCCAGGCCTTATTCATAACCTTTGCATTGCACTGCCCCCCACTTTCCCAGCCCTCTTCTGGAAGGTTTTTCCCCCTAGTTTGGCTATTCTCTGCAATGTTTGACTGGGTGTTGGAGACACTGGTCATAGTGAGCCTAGAAGTATGAGTTCTTATGAGATTAGGGCCTCCATATCAGCTACTAGAAACATGGGATCTATACTGTCCTGGAACCATGGGAACTGTGTATACTCTTCACAGACCTAAGTCCCCACTCCCACTCTTCCAGGTGATCATAAACAACATATTTTTGGACCTGTTAAGATATTGGCAATTGTGTCAATGCAACAAATACGTATTAAGTGCCTACAATATAGAAGATACCTTGCTAGGCCTTGAGAAAGTTAAAAACAAAAGAGTCCCTGCCTGCAAGAAGCTTCCATTCTATCAGAGAGATTTAATATATATGCTGAGACATGAACATGAAGTAGTTTCAAATAATCAATAAAAATTGGGGAGCATCAGTGAAGGCTTCATACTTTGGAAACCCCAAGGATTCTTTGAGGTAAAGAAGGAATCAATTTCAGATATAGAGTACCCCCCATGCCAGTAAATACTAGAAATGACTGCTGAATTGAAATGAATTAAAAGACTAGCCCTGACAGTCAATTTCCTTTTGAATATCCTCATCAATACAGCATCTCCTCAGCCCACACTCCTGATATCCACTGTCACCACAGAGAATTCCTGCCAAATAAAAAACCTAGTCAAAAACTTCTAAATTCAGTCTTAAATAATTGATAGATCTGCACTGGGGGGAGGGGGTGCTTCCTTTCTTTCATCTGTACAGCCTAGAAGTATAGGAACAACATCCCCTAACTTTTCAAAGACAGATCATCTCCCTCATCCAATCTAGTCTTATACCATTGCTCAAACTAGTTTTCAGATGCCAATTTGCTCTGGGCTAGAAAATATTTTTGATGCTGGCATCCCTCAAACGCATCTAGAAATATGATGGTGGCCTCCAACAGTAACTAGGTGACTATAGCCAGAAATAGCGTACCATGTGTAACCAGTGTTGTATGTCTCTAGGCCTCAATCCTTGCAGACCACACACCATGAGCATCATTGTGAGCAATTTGTGTTTATTATTAATTCATCTCCTCTTCTGGGTGGGAACAGGGTCAGGACCTGAGAAGAGCTCCATAGGCTCCATAGTGGTAATACTTATTTTTTTCACACTGGAGATCAGGGAAGAAGTTTCATCTTAGACAATCTGGCTTAATCAATCCATGAGGCAAGATGGGAAGAAGAAGCCATGAGGCAAAAAAGCATACAGGTTGATGCTCAAGGGACTGACTTCTTACTATACCCACTCTACCAAAGAGAAGTGTTAAGAGAGACTTTAGGGAAATAGGTATATTGATTCTTTGTTGGTGGATCTGTAAATTAGTACAGCTGTTCTGGAAAGCATTTTTTAACAACATCCTGAAAAGCCACTATGTTCTCATACCCTTGGACCCAGTAATGTTACTACTAATCCTAAATCCAGAGAGAACAGAGGAAGAACATTATTTTCTTTTGTAGTGGCAAAGAGCTAGAGACTAAGGGGGTTCTCATCAATTAGAGAATGGCTGAACAAATTATGATATTTGAAAGTTAACAGAATGCTATTACTGTGCTATGAGAAACAAAGAAATGGTTGCAGAAAAGCCCAGAAAGACTTGTATGAAGTGTTACAGAGTGATGAGAAGAATGAGAACAATTTATACTAAAATAAAATTTCAAAAACGAATTATTTTTAAAGACTTAAGATTTTGCCCTACCTGTTGGTTGTTTCGTTCAGTCAGATCATGGACTCCAGCAATTACCATCCACATGGGCACGTGCTGCTTCCTAGACAAAAGGGAAGGGTGAGTTTTAAGAGGATTTTTTACTTACAGCTCCTCTATCTACTGAAACAATGTCAAAAATAAAAGTCACTTGATTCTTCTAAGTCTCATGAGACAATGACCAGGCTCATGCATAATCTAGCTCAGAGGAGCTCCCTGTACATGATCAGAACTTGAATTTTATAAGGCCTTATGGTCTGTGAAGTAGTTAGATCATAATAACTCTGTTAGATAGCTAATGAGAGTAACATTATCCTCATTTTACATGTAAGGAAACTGAAGTTAAGTGATTTCCCCAAGTTCTCATAGCTACAAAATGTCATATTTACTGGAACTCATATATTTCCTACCACCAAACCCAATATTCATTCTACTATAGGATAGTTGCTCAGTGAATGTTTGTTGAATAAATAAATTTCAAATCAAAAGACAAGGAGATACTGAAAAGAAACAATCCTTCAGGACTTTCCTACTTGTAATATGGTAGATAACTGCTATTTTATAGCTTTTATTTCCAAGGATCTTTTTATTCATTATTCATTCCAACAGTAGTGTAATAATATTCCTTCCACTTTAGAAAAGAAGAAGACTATTGAGGTACAGTAAATAATTGCAGTATGAATGTTATTCTTTGTGTGTTTATATATATATACATATATATCATGTATGTATTTTTGCCTTTCTTTTGTATCACCAGCACTTAACACAGTGTCTAGCACATAAAAGATACTTAATAAATGCTTTCTGAGTGAATATAGAAATAGATTGATGGATGACAATCACAAACAGATGACAATTCACTATCTTCTAATGTTATTTTTTACAGCATTAACTCAGTAAATCAAAAAAATATTCTCATAATTATCCTGCAACAAAGTGTTTGTCTTGAACATGTGTTAAGATCATGTCAATTACAAACGTGACCACAGAGATCATCTTATTTTAATGATTCGCTCAGTATTCAAATCAAAAAGAAAATCAAAAAGGGAAAGAGACATCCACCAAAGATCTGCTCTAGTGATTTGGGAAAAGGTACTGTACAGCACCCAAATAAAAAATGCATTTTCTAGGTGGTGAGGTTCTCCAAGTGAGTTCATGCAGATTTTATCAAGGGCTAAAACACTACATAGTTCCCCAAATGACAATAACCACCATTGTGGAAAAAGGTTTGCACTAACTATTCATAAAGAAACACCAAAGTGGGTGAAGAACATATATTGTTGAGATTACTAGATATATTTTGATTACCAGCACATGAGACAATTTCATCATTACATATATCTCTGATAGGCACTATGGATAGACAATGAGATGAACCCAATATAAATAGGAGGAGATTAGGCAAGATCCCAAGCTGTTCACTGTTTTAAAAAATCTTTAGTATAAATATTCTTTCAGTGGTGTGATATAGCTAAAAATTGCAGAACATAATGATCTCAGAATATCAGATTTGCAGGTGCCTCAAAAAACAATAGAAAGTCAGATGGAAGTTGTAAACAGGTTGCTGCTTATAACTAGTGACGATTTGGGTATGAGAGGCACAAAAAGCATTACATATATTATTACACTTTATCCTCATGACATTTTTTTAAGTTAGGTAGAGAAAATCTTTCCACCCTCAACTTACGGATGAGAAAAAAATGAGGTTCAAAAGTTTGGTATTGGCACAAGGTCACATATATGGTCAAGCTGGTGTTCAAACACAGATCTTCTGACCTGAAGTTTGGTGTTCTTTCCACTACACCAAGTAGTCACTTAACATAAGTCCGCAGGATCAAATAATCTTTCACCTACCATTAATCAGTTAAGCAGAATGTAAATTATATGAGTAATATGGCAGATACAATTTTATGGACTTTAGCACTAGGGCTCGGAGAAACCACACCAGATGCAGGAATTGATCACCATGTAACAATCGTGGTTGATAGGGAACATGTAAAACACTGAATAAGTCCACTGTATGTGGATAACAACGCACATTGTACAGAGCCAGAGGATGACCTATTCCTATACCTGAGCCTCTCCTTCCCTGACAATGTAAAGGATGCATTGTATATAAGCCATGGCACTCATGTCACTCATAATGTTCCCATAAGACCCCAACACAGTGTGAATAGGGCAACATTCCAAGAACTGTCCTTGTCACTGAGCCAAAGTTGCTTTCCCAGATGGTTACTTGATAAATGCTGGCAATAAAAAAAACAGAAAAGAAAAATATTAAAATGGCACTCTATAGTAGGAGATTTGGAGTTCAACAGTTGAAGATATTTCCATCTTCCCAGAGGTTTTGCTATCTAACAGGTGGTGCCTGTAGTAATAATAAGTAGTACCACAGAGGAGATATGAGGTCCTAATTGTCTACTGCGTTAAGAGCTAGTTGGTGGGGGGCTAGGTAGCTCAGTGGAGAGTGTACCAGTCCTGAAATCAGCAGGACCTGAGTTCAAATTTAGCCTGAGACACTCACTAGCTGTGTGACCCTAGACAAACCACCTAACTCTGATCACTTAGTTGGAACAGGATTTCTAATTTCCAGTAAAGATATCAAAAGGCATACCATTTACTGGTATGTAGTACTGAACCCCTAAGTCCTCAGTTGATCTCCAACCTACTTCTCCTTCCATCTGTCTATTCTTCATTTAGAACTCTATTTATATCTAAAATCTCTTTGATGACCTCCATGTATTATTCTCCAATTCCTTCATATTGAAGAGTTGTGTCTCCCTAGTGGCAAAAGCAGCAGGGGAAAATAAAGAATAGTTTTTGGAGACAGAGAAAGAAGCTGCTAGGACTGTTTGGATGAGCCCATATGAGCAAAAAGGAAGGAAATATGGCAGTCCACAAGAAAGAGCAAAAGAAGACATTCCAAGGTAAGACCGTTGGCCCAAGTAGTTGGGCGTGCTGTCCTTTTTCAAAGGCGTGAAGGATCCTTGGAAGGCTGAAGGCTAAAGATAAATCCACCAGGCCTTCCCATTGTACTTACTTGTCATTAAAGCAATGAGCGGCTGTGACCACCCAGCTCTTGCCAATCACTGTACCCCCACAGAGATGTTCTGAAGCAATCTGTAGGCTGACCTGCCAGGGCCAAGACCTGGCTGCTGCTATCTGTCCTCCCACAATCCTGTTGAAGAGAAACCTGGGAGACTTGGAAGCTGCTCCACAGTGGCCACCTGGGAAGATGGAAATAGGATGACATCAAGATTGCCCATCAGCATCAATTACTGAGGAGCAGATACATAGGGAGCCCTTGCCCAAAAGTCAGACACAAAGAAATATAAGGTAGCCTCTGTACTCCAAACTGTAGTAAATTGGAAAAGATATTATATTCAAGGGGTAGTTAGGTGGTGCAGTGGATAGAGCACTGGCCCTGTAGTTAAGAGGACTTGAGTTCAAATATGATCTCAGACACTTATTAGCTGTGTGACCCTGGGAAAGTCACTTAACCCTGACTGCTTCAAAAAAAAAGTTATTCAAGAAAATAAACTCTAAGGCAGTAGTCAATGACCCCCAGGTACCACACCTTGAAAGCATTTCTCTTCTTTCACTTTCACTCTGTTCCACCTATCATGTCCCAGTTCCTCTGTATAAAAGATTCTTAATCTAGAGCAAGGCTTCAATTTTTTCCACTCATGAGTTTGTTGGCTGCATGGCCTGAGGGAATGTGCAGTGCAGAATGTATATGCTTTGTGTCCAGAACCAAGGCTGAAGTTGCCCAGCACAGCGTAGGCAAGCACTGCCAGAAACACCCTGGATTCACTACATACTTGATTTTTAATTAATTTTGGATCATTGCACATTCAGAAACCTTTTTTTGTTGCCAAATTTTTTTCCATCCTGCCTCTACCCACAGTTTAAGAAGTAATAATTTAGGGTACAGGAATTTAGGGGGAAAATTATACCTTCATTTTCACTAATTTCCAACTAAATTTAACATTTTCTTCAATTATGAATTAAAAAAAAATATTCTGAAGAGAAGCCCACAGGCTTTACCAGACTGCCAAAGAGGTTCAAGATAACAAAAAGAAAAATTTAAACCCCACTCTGGATTATTCCTTTCACATATTCTTCCTATCTCTTCTCATTCACAATGTCACCACCATAACCCTGACATTTCCCACTTCTTGCCTGGACTATAGCATCCTAACTAGTCTCTTCCCTTCTCTCTCCCCCTCCAATTCAATCCCACTGCTAACAGGTAAGTCTGAAAACTGCAGAATGTGCGAGCAAGAAAGGACCCTAAGGATCATCTGGATTAGGGATTCTTCGCACTTTTGTATCATGGACCCCTCTGGCAGGCTGGGGACCCCAACCTCCTCTCAAAGTCATTTTTCTAAATAAAATAAAATGCATATTATTCCAAAGGAAATCAATTATGTTGGAATTTTCATCAAAATATTTTCAAGTTCACAGCTTCCAGGTTAAGAATCCCTGATCTAGAGTATCTGGTTTGTTTTACAGAGGAAACTGAAAGAAAGGGAGGAGAAATGGTCATCCAAGATTACATAGCAAATAAGTGGCCATAATTCACTAGAATGAGATGTCCTGGCTTCCAGTCCAGCATATGCTATATGAACTACAACGTAATTCTGAGATTGTAGACTCTCCAAGTTGACTGGATCCTCAAGAGTTATCTAGTCCAAACCACCTAAACAGAAATCTTCTATATCACAAACAAGTGCTCATCTAGTCCCTCCACTTTAGGACTTCCAGTGATAGGGAACTCACTACCTCCCAAGAAATTTGAAATTCAGATTCATGGTTTAACAATGCAAGGAACTCAAAATCCATAATTCTAGCTCAGCTTTATTCCCTGAGTTCTTTGTGTATCTTCTCTGGAGTTCTCAGTAGTTTTGCAAATAACTCACCTGCAACCCCCAGGGCTGTAGCTGTGCCATGACCAGCTGAAGGAAGTTCAGACTCATCCTCTGTGACTAAGATATTTAAATCTGGGCAGAAACAGAACGTTAAAAATAATGCAGAGAAAATGGAGTGTCCTCTTTCCTGTACTTATAAAATAGGGGTTTGGGATTCAGCAGGAAAATGCCATTAATAAGATTGTGCTCTATTGTAGGATTAGAAAACCAAAGCTATTTCAGGCTTTTTAAAGTTTTAATTGAATTGTGTATGGGTTTCTGGAAACTCTTGGGAGAAGCACCATTGTTCAAGCACCAAAGCAATTAAAGAGGCAAATGGGGTTTGGAAAGGAATTGGAAAAAGATGGCAGCCAGTTGAAGAAGACTGGACGGAGTTGGAGCATTGGGCATTATGGACTCACCAGTCAAAGGTTTGCTATTATTTACCTGCTTCCAAGATGAAGGAGATGGTGGCCTGGAATCCTCCAAAGACCCGACTTTCATCTGCCTGGAAGCTAATCAGCATCACGCTCGAGGAGCTCAGCCCAGGAGGGGGCACAGCAAAGCCACAGTACCGAGCTAACCCATTCCCATCCCAGGAAAGCCAGCAGCATTGCCCGAGGCCACACACCAATGAGGACAACGTCAGACATTAATAGCAAGAAAAAGAAAAGGGAGACTTTTCTCAAAAGCAATTATTAGAAAAAAATTAATAAACTCAGATATACCCAGAGGTATTTTTACAAGGAAAGAGGAAATATAAGTTATGCATAATTAGTATAAGTTCTTTTAAATACATGTTAACCTTCTTCCTGCCCCCAATATGTTCAACCATGATTTAGTCTCATAGACTACTAGGATTTAGAAAAAAAAAACCTTAGCAATCATCTGCTCCAACCTTCTTTTTCCAAGTGAGAAATCTGAGGCCCCAGGAAGTAAATGGCCCATTGAAGGTCACGAAGTGGCAAAACCAGAACCCATACTCAGACCTTGGGACTTCAAGTCCAGTGCTCTTTCCACCACAAAACATATAGAGTCCATTCTAAGAAACTAGTCATGATTTTCTGTAGCCTCTCCCCAACATAAACACCATCTAAAAGACTTGCATTTCACCATCACTCACATTAGAAAGCATAGTAAGATTCGTAACATGTTATATACTTTATCTCATGGTTCCAGTGCCTTTCATGTCTTAACTATCTCCAATTTATCTTATCCATAGCTTGTTATACATAAGTGTTTGTGAGCTGTCTCCCCCATTATTAAGAATAGGAATTGTCTTTTACCTTTGTTGTGTCCCCTTGTGTCCCAGCACTTAACAGAGTGCCTTGTATACCCTAGACATTTTGTGTGAATTGATTGACTAATCTTCATGATTTTGTCAGTTATGTGCTACCACGTACCCTATTTTACAAATAAGGAAACTGAGCCTGAGATGTTAAGTGACTTGATCATAATCACGGAGATAATAATTGTCAAGGACAGGATTTGAACCTGGGTTCATCCAAATTTAAGTCTTGGAGACTTTCCACTATGCTGTGCATGTCCTTCTGCATGCTTAAGCTCTGGTGGGACAGAAACCAAGGGAAGACAAGGAAGGGTACTCTCTTAATTTGTGGTACCATTCACCATCATAAAAACAGAATGTTAGGGATGAACAGGATCTTAGACACTAGCCCAATACACTTAAGCTATCGATGGGAAAACTGGAGTCCTTCTCTGACTTCATGACTGCAAACATCCTCTCTCTGCCCTTCTATTTAATCTACCTTTCCTCCAATGCAGAGATGTGTGGCTAAGGAAATCTGGTTGATGAAAAAAAATATTCCAATTCTGCAAACCCTGGTCATCATCCATCATCCATCCTAAAAAAATGAAAACCGAGAATAACAAAGATAAAATAAGACACTAACCTATTTCTTCCTTCCCTTCCACATCATCATATACTGTCACTGAATCTGAGAGGCAGCCATCACTTTCTTCTAGCTCAAAGTTCTGAAATTCAAGCTGAGAAAATATAAAGTTGTATACAAAGTCAATATCATGGTTAGTTAATTTGCAAGTTAGACTAAATGATGGAATTGCATCACTCCCTTAAGGCGATATTTGCTAATAAGCGGGACAAATCCAATCCAAAAAGCATTCAGTAAGCACCTACTGTGTACAAGGCACTGTGCTAGGCAAAGGGGAAAAGGAAAACATCGGGACAGGAGCTGTGATTTAGATAATAATGATAAGGGATAAGGCGAAGGAATAGGAGGATCACTATCATTTATAAAGCACTTTAAGGTTTGCAAAGCACTTTACAAATATTATTTCAATTTATCCTTAACAATGATGGGAGGTAGATGCTATTATTATCCCCATCTTACTGATGAGGAAATTGACAAGAGACGTTTTGGAGTTAAGTGACTTGCCCAGGGTCACACAGCCAATTATGAGTCTGAGATGGGATTTAAATTCAGGACTTCCTAGCCCCAAATCCAGTGTTCTATCCTAGACGCCTACAATGATGAGGAAACTACCCTAATACATAAAGGCTGAACCAGGTATGCAATTTGTAGTTGGTGTTCCGTCATTTTCAGTCATGCCCAATACTTCATGAACCCATCTAGGGTTTTCTTGGCAGAGATACTAGATCGGTTTGTCATTTCCTTATCCAGCTCATTGTACAGATAAGGAACTGAGGAAAACATGGTTAAATGACTTGCCCAGTGTCACACAGCCAGTATTTTTCCCCTAATGTCAATATTAAGTTCACAGAAACAATAGTTTAGTAAACCACACTCCCACTGGTACCTGATTTCCAAAGAGGAAGCATTTTAGAGCTTAATCTCCAGGAAAATCTGAATCAGTGCAAGCCTCTTGGGCTCACAGAGTTGAAAGAAATCTTAGAGATCCCCTAGTCCAAAACAGCTCCTAAAAAGTAAAGTTCAGACTTGGACCTAGGGCTTGTGGCTCCAAATGCAGTCTTTTGTCTACACAATACCACCACTTCATGTTTAGATGGATCTTGAATGTAGCTAATTTTAAAACTGAAGAGAAATAAAATTCTGAAGTGTATGCCAGAGGTCATCTTCTGATGATGTCTTCTAAATGGAAGAAAGATGACAAGAAAAAAACTCTCAAAATAGTACACCTGGAAGGAATTTGATCGATCTTACCCATCCATCCACCTTTTTTTACATGTAAGGACACAGACTCATAGACATAAAGTGACTTGCCTGAAATATCAGGGCTAGCAAGTAGCAGAACACAGTAGGATCCTCTAAATTCTAGTCCAATGTTCTACTAACTAAACAATATTGACATAACTATCTCTTAATCTTTTTGAAAAAAGAACCCTAAAATAGACTCAAAATGTGTTCAAACAGTTCAACATTTTGGGGATAGTCTAGTTCAACCCCTTCTTTTAACAGAGGATAAAACTGAGTCCTCGGAAGGGAAAATGATTTGTCCAAGGTCACACAGATAATATATAGCAGAAATGGGACATTTTCTTATTTGGTGCACCAGCTCTGCTTGACAGGCTAAAATTTTTTTTTTCAATTCTATTTATTTCTTACTCTATTTCCTTCCTTCTTCCTTTCTTTTTTAAGTTTTCAAATGTTTTATTCACTCTTTTGGATGCACTAGAAATGTGTTTCCACTACAGAAGAGAAAATTATTACAGTACATTTTCATGATTGGAAAATAAATTCTTGAAGACATCTAGAAAAGGGCAAAAAGCTTAGGAAAAAACAACCTGAATAGTGAAATTCAGTTCTTTATATAAAGTACTTTGTAAAAATGTTCTAAATCAGTATTAACTAAAGAAATGCAAATTAAAACAATTCTAAGCTACCTCATAGCTATCAGATTGACTGGCATAACAGAAAAGGAAAATATCAAATGCTGGAGGAGATTTGGAAAAATTGGCTTATTGTCACACTGTTGGTGGAGTTGTGAACTGGTTCAATCATTCTGGTGAACAATTTGGAACTATGTTCAAATGGCTATAAAACTGTGTCTGCTTTTTGACCCAGAAAAACCACTACTAAATCTGTAATCCCAAAGGTTCAAAGAGAAGGGGAAAGGCCCTATTTGTACAAAAAATATCTATAATGATTTTTTTTGTGGTGGCAAAGAATTGGAATTTGAGAGGAATGACCATCACTTAAGGAAAGGCTGAAGAAATTTTGGTATATGACCATGATGGAATATTATCCATGCTATAAGAAATAATGAGCAGGATAGTTTCTGTTCCATTCTAGAAAGTCATTCTCAAGTGAAAATTGGAATAGATTTGTTTTCATCTTCCAGTTTCTTAATCTCTTACTGAGGAAAAGAAGCTATCGATCAAATTATGGGTTATGGTTCAAGTCATCCTCATGCTCAGTGAAAATTTCATAATCTACACGAGTTTCCTTTGCATTGAAGCTGGAAGCAGAGAGACCAATGGCTGGGCAGTTGTGTTGGTGGCTGTGACAGCTACAATGCACGATCAATGATTCATCTCTGTTTCATTTAAATCCACAGTGATTCTTTGAAGAGTGTTATCAAATATTAATCTACAGATATCTATTTCAACCACTGGTTCAATAATTATGGAATCCTAGACTCTTGGGGCTGGAAAGGTTTAAAATTCCAGCCCTTCTATCCACTGTAAGGATCTTTCTGTCTTATTGTTTCCTCCTAAGATACTAAGTAGCTCCTCCATTTTGAATCTTCTATATTATACCTGCTATCTTCCATAATTATCTTGCCTTACAATTTTATTGGAGAACTTTTCCCCTCCCCTTCAAAATGTCTTTTAATTGTTTCACTGGTTCTCCAGGCACCTAGTTCCTAGTATTTTTAAGATACTCTATTTCTTAGCAGAGCAGTCAAATCTTCATCAAAATCATCTATGTTGTCAACTATTTTCTTCTGATGCTAAGATCTTCAACTGCAAGACAAGATGAAAACATCACCTCTGCCCAGAAATATTTAAACTTCTTACACAGGAATTTGTAGTCACACAAAATGCTCCCCAAATTTCTTCTTGTTTCTATCATTTCTCTCCACATTGAGTCAGCAGAAGAGGGTGGCAGTGTTACACTGTGGCTTAGTGTTACACAATCTTTAGCTTGTTCTTCAACGCACATTCAAGGAAATAGTGTTTCTCCCAATTATCACTGTCAAGACTAAATAAGGTTGCCACTCAGAAGAGAGCAGAATGGATTGCAAAAATATTTTTTCCTGGACAAAATGAGAGAGATGCTACCTACCAGTACGAAAATTCCTTTGAAATGCAAATAAACTTTGTTGAATCTTTTGCACAATTCAATTCAAAAAATATTTATTAAGGTTTTATTTTTTAAAGCCCTGTCATTGAGCCTGGGGATAAAAAAATAACAAAATGGCCACTGACTTTTAGAAGCTTAAGCAGTTATGCTACAACATGTTCAAAGATAAGTGTAATACAAAGGATTTTTGAAAACAGATTAGCAAATGGAAGGATTAGAGAAAATTATGTAGAGAATATGGCATGTAATATGAACTTTAGGATGAGGACTCCAGAACACAGAGATGAGAAGCAAGTTCATTCCAGGTGTTTCAGACATCTGGTATAAATGTACGGTGGTAGAAGATAGAATCTCTCATTCAGGGAACAGTTAGTGGTCAAGTTTAGCTGGAATGTACAATGCATGAAGAGAAATGATGTGAAATAAAACTGGAGAGGTAAACAAAGGTCACATTATAGAAGGCTTTACATGCTAGACCAACAAAGCGTCATTTTTATCCTAGAAGCAGGAGTGAGCCACTGAAGGTTTTTGAGCAGCAAAGTGACATGTTTAGATATGTTTTTAGAAGATTCTTTTAGTAGCTCTGTAGAAGGATTGAATAATGAAGAAACAAGAAGGAAGGAGACCATTAAGGAGGCTATTATAGTGGCACAAGAGAAAGATGAGAATTTCATCTACGGGGATTCCCATGAGAATGTAAAAAGGGAAGCACATGCAAGAGATGCTGTGGATGTAAAACTGACAAAACTTAGCAAGTAATTGGCTATGAAAAGCAAGGATCAACAGTGAAGAACGACTTAAGTTTTGAACCTGGGTGGTTGATAAGTTGGTGATGCTCTCAAAAGAAATAGGAAAGTTTGGAGAAGGAGTGGGTTTATAAGGGAAGGTGCTGAGTTTCATTTTGACAACATGGAGCTTGAGAATCCAATAGGACATTCAGTCAAGTAAAGAAGTACAATTCAGTGGAGACATAGGAATATACATTGTTTTTCAGTCATTTCAGTCATGTCCAACTCTTTGTGACAGCTATTGGTTTTGGGGTCCTTTTTTTGGCAAAGATACTAGCTTGTCTTGACCCTCCCTTCTCCAGTTCACTTTTATGGATGAGGAACTGAAGCAAACATGATTAAGTAACTTACCCAGAGTCACACAGCTAGTAAATGTCTGAGGTCAGATTTGAACTCAGATGAGTATTTCTGACTTCAGTCCTATCACTCTATCCATTATACCATCTAGCTGCCCCGGATATATGAAAGGCATGTGTATAAAGATGATAATTTACCTATGGATGCAAATGAAATCATCAAACGAAAGTGTGTATGGAGAAGAGAGAAGAGAGATAAATACAGAGTCTTTGCAAATATACATGCTTAGGCTAAAGAGATGAAAGATTATTCAGCAAAGTATACTGGACTGGTAGAATCAAAGAGATAAGAAGACAGAGAATAATATTACAAAAATCAAGTGAGGAGCCATGGATAAATTAGATTCTATTGTGATTATGTCTTCTTACCTGGATTATAATCATGGCTCTGTTACTGATTTAGGTGCTACTCATCTATTTGTTTTTCTTTTTGATGATATTTTATTTTCCCCAATTATCTGTTAAAACGACTTTTTATATAATTTTTTTTTAAGTTTTGAAACTCTATCTCTCCCTTCTACCCTGCCCTTCCCCCTCCCTGAGAAGGCAAGCAATCCAATATAGGTTATACGTGTGCAATCATATAAAACATTTCCACATTAGTCATTTTGTAAAAGGAGACAAAAGAAGGAAGGAAGGAAGGAAGGAAGGAAGAGAAAGAAAGAAAGATCATATGCTTCAGTCTGTATTCAGACAATATCAGTTCTTTCTCTGGATGTAGATAACGTTTCATCATAAATTCTCTGAGATTGTCTTGGATTATTGTATTCCTAGAATAACTAAGTAATTCACAGTTCTACTCAATGATTCTAAGACTGTTTCCTCACTTGTGAAATGGGGATAATTTGAGATGTCCTACTCACTTCATTACTTAGCATTTAAAGCCATCTTCAATCAGACTCTCACTTTTGTAGCATTATTTCGTTTTACCCCCTTTCGTATATTATCCCTGAACTACTTTGCTGGTTGTTTCCAATACAAATTATTTCATCTCTTTTCTCTCTGCACAAGTCGTATTCCCTGTCTTAAATGAACCCTCTGCCTCAGAATCCATAGCTTCCTTCAAAACACAGTGAAGCAACCCCCTACTTGAGACCTTTCTTGGCCACCATCATCTCCATCTTATGCCAGTTATTAGCACTCTTATTCTACACATCAACTGAAAAGGAACTAACACTGCAGGAAAGCTTTATGGTATTGGACCTGGCCCTGAGGGTATGAAATACTAGACCTGTTGCTTAGAGACCAGATAGGTTTAATGCTTAACTTGGAAGCTGGGTTATGCTGACCAGAAACCCTGTCAGATCCAAAGACTGATGAAAAGAATGTGAAGTGTTTTCTCTCACTATATATCTCAAATAATCCATGTTTTATCTGGAAATTGACTCTATGTTGGTCAATCAGGTACTGTTTCCTTGTTCCTTTCTTTGAATCCTATATAACATGTAAATTACAGACACTAGGTGGGGTGGGGGGAGTGGGCACCCATTTTTGACTTTACCCTCTGCTGGATTACATCATACATTTCTTTCTAAATTATTTCAGTTTAGGAATCTTTTGTTGTCAGCTAAAAATACACCCAAAATATCAAGAACCATTTATCAATAGATAAGTAATAAAAGAATTTGAACAGTTTTCATAAAGATTGTAAAATTTTCACAAAAATTGTAAACAATCATCAATCACACAAAAACGTTCCAAATCACAAATAGAAATATATGTGTGTGTATGGGGGTGTATGAAACCACACACTCTGAGGTTCTACCTCATTCTATGCATAGTAGAAAAGATGAAAAGAGGAATCATCAGTGTTGGAGGTCTATGAAAAGACAGATGCACTAATGTATAATGACAGATTGGTGAAGTGGTCCAAACAGTTTAGACTTCAATCCAGAATTATGCAGGAAAAAAAGATGGGGCTGAACCATCCATTCTCTTTGACCCAATGATCCTTCACCTAAAGAAGTCAAAGACAAAAATAGAAGCCCAATATATGTAGCAAATATTCACAGAAGTCCACTTTATGCTAATAAAGACCTAAATACAAGGTAGGTTGTCATCAAATGTGGATTTGAGTGGTGTCAGGGGAGAAACTATGGTATATAAACATAAAGGAATCTTATAGTACAATAAGACATAATGAATATGAGGAATATAGAAAAGGAGGAAGATTTATATGAACTAATACAGAGTAGATAAGCACAATCAAGAGAAAAATATATAAATATAACAATAAAATGAAAATTAAATATAAGTTAAACTTTAATCCAGTTTCAATGATGCCACATTGCTACTGTCTCCAAAGAACACTCGTACAACAAAAGAAGTAGAAATGTTGGGAAACCATGTTCCCATTCTTCAGTAAAGCTAAAAGAAGAGGAGCTGAGAAGAAAGAATGAAGGGTGGAATAGAAGTAAGCAAGTGATCCAATACCTGGAGTGCTAAATGTATAAATGCAAGGTATAAATGGGAAACTGGAGAACTATCCCTGGTTATAATATCCTTATAGGGTCACAATAGAGCAGAAGGCTCTATTCTTCTATAGGTGTTAATAAGATTCTTCCTTAATATTCCACTGAATATGAGTTGTTGTTTTTGGGGAGCTTTCCTTCCTGGATATCCCATCAAATTGAATGAAAAGAGAAGGGGGACCTTAAAATTGAAATTCATAACAAATTGTCTCAATGAGAAAGAGAATCTAAAGGAACAAATGTGACTACAGAGGAGCTCTGTAAGAAGCTAAGATTTTAAAAGAACGAGTAGAGGGGAAGGAGCCAAGATGGTGGAGTAGAAAGACTCACATATGCGAGCTCCAAACTCACAGCCCATAAATTACCTATGGAAAGAACTCCCAATGGGTTCTGGAGCAGTGGAAGCCATGCAGCGGCAGAGTGGAGGAGATTTCTGTTCCAGAGAGCCCTGAAAAACTGACCCCAAAGGTCCGTCAGCACCGGACACGGAGTGGAGCCCCGTCCTGGTCACGCGGCCCCAGAGGAGCAGATCCGAGCAGGCTTCAGGGATGGAATCTTCTGTGGCCGCAAGGGTCCCTATGCCCACAGGTGCTACAGGTCAGTGAGAGAGCCTTCTGGACTGGCCGAGAAGGGAGTGGGTCAGGCCCCTTCGGGAGGAAGGGGTGGGGGAGGCAGGGGCCAGGGGCTCCCAGAGCAGATGGGAGCTCAAGGCCATTACTGAAGGTCTCTACATAAACCCCCTGAGGGAACTGAGCCTGGGAGGTGGCCCTGCCCCGACCTGAGCAGCAGTACTTAATCTCTCACTGAATAGAAGCCCCTCCCCCCCTGCTAAAAGCCCTGAGGCTGGGGAGCAGCATTTGAATCTCAGACCCCAAGCACTGGTGAGACGGGGAGGGGGCTGGGGGGGAGGAATCTCAGAAGTCCAGTAACTGGCTGGGTAAATGCCCAGAAAAGGGAAGAAAAATAAGACCATAGAAAGTTACTTTCTTGGTGAACAGATGTTTCCTCCTTTCCTTTCTGATGAGGAAGAACAATGCTTACCATCAGGGAAAGACATAGAAGTCAAGGCCTCTATATCCCAAACATCCAAAATAGATATCCAATGGACTCAGGCCATGGAAGGGCTCAGAAACGATTTTGAAAATCAAGTTAGACAGGTGGAAGAAAAACTGGAAAGAGAAATGAGAGAGATGCAAGAAAAGCATGAAAAACGGGTCAATACCTTACTAAAGGAGACCCAAAAAAATGCTGAAGAAAATAACATCTTGAAAAATAGGCTAACTCAATTGGCAAAAGAGGCTCAAAAAGCCAATGAGGAGAAGAATGCTTTCAAAAGCAGAATTAGCCAAATGGAAAAAGAGGTTCAAAAGCTCACTGAGGAGAATAGTTCTCTCAAAATTAGAATGGAACAGATGGAGTCTAATGACTTTCTGAGAAACCAAGAAATCACCAAACAAAACCAAAAGAATGAAAAAATGGAAGATCATGTGAAATATCTCATGGGAAAAACAACTGACCTGGAAAATAGATCCAGGAGAGACAATTTAAAAATTATGGGACTACCTGAAAACCATGATCAAAAAAAGAGCCTAGAAATCATCTTTCATGAAATTATCAAGGAAAACTGCTCTGATATTTTAAAACCAGGGGGCAAAAAGAGTATTGAAGAAATCCATCGATCACCATCTGAAAGAGATCCAAAAAGAGAAACTCCTAGGAACATTGTGGCCAAATTCCAGAGTTCCCAGATCAAGGAGAAAATATTGCAAGCAGCTAGAAAGAAACAATTCTAGTATTGTGGAAATACAATCAGGATAACACAAGATCTAGCAGCTTCTACATTAAGGGATCGAAGGGTGTGGAACAGGATATTCCAGAAGTCAAAGGAACTAGGACTCAAACCACGAATCACCTACCCATCAAAACTGAGTATAATACTTCAGGGGAAAATATGGTCTTTCAACGAAACAGAGGACTTTCAAGCATTCTTGATGAAAAGACCAGAGCTGAAAAGAAAATTTGACCTTCAAACACAAGAATGAGAAGAAGCATGAAAAAGTAAACAGCAAAGAGAAGTCATAAGGGACTTACCAAAGGTGAACTGTTTGCATTCCTACATGGAAAGACAATATTTGTAACTCTTGAAACTTTTCAGTATCTGGGTAGTTGGTGGGATTACACACACACACACACACACACACACGCATGCACACACACATACACCTGTGTGCACACACACATACACACATGCATGCACACACAGAGACAGAAAGCACAGAGTGAATTGAATAGGATGGGATCATATCTTTAAAAAATTAAGGTAAATGTGTAAGAGAAATGTACTGGGAGAAGAAAGGGTGAAATGGAATGGGGTAAATTATCTCTCATTCAAGAGGCAAGCAGGAGACTTTTTAGTGGAGGGAAGAAAAGGAGAGCTGAAGAAAAAAACATGAAGTTTACTCTCATCACATTCGACTAAAGGAAGGAATAAAATGCACACTCATTTTGGTATGAAAACCTATCTTACAATACAGGAAAGTGGGGGAGAAGGAGATACAGGGTGGGGGGGGAATGATGGAAGGGAGGGCAATGGGAGGAGGGAGCAATTTGAAGTCAACACTCTTGGGGAGGGACAGAATCAAAAGACAGAACAGAAACAATGGGGGGCAGGATAGGATGGAGGGAAATACAGTTAGTCTTACACAACATGACTATTATCGAAGTCATTTGCAAAACTACACAGATATGGCCTGTATTGAATTGCTTGCCTTCCCAAAGGGAATGGGTGGGGAGGGAGGGATGGGGAGAAGTTGGAACTCAAAGTTTTAGGAACAACTGTTGAGTATTGTTCTTGCTACTAGGAAATAAGAAATACAGCTAATGGGGAATGGAAAGTTATCTGGCCCTACAGGACAAAAGAGAAGATGGGGACAAGGGAAGGGAGGGATGACAGAAGAGAGGGCAGATTGGTGATAGGGGAAATTAGAATGCTTGGTGTATTGGGGTGGGGAGAGGGGACAAATGGGGAGAAAATTTGGAACCCAAAATTTTGTGAAAATGAATGTAAAAAAAAAGTTAAATAAATTTATATACCAGAATAAATAAATAAATGAATAGAACCTAAAAAAAAAAGTAGAAAAGAAACAACGTAAGATAAAGTAAAGAAGAACTAAAACGAAAGGTGGCAAGGAATTGTAAAAGTGGTATCAGAAAAGCTGACACTGAATATAAATCATTCTAGAAAGGTTTGAACTATCCACCTTCTAAGGGGGCCTAAACTACTTAAGACTCTAGGAGTTGCATTTCCTCCCATCTCAAGAAGAGATGAAAGTATTGTGAGATTGAAAATGGCAAGCAAAGCTCTGAACTACAGTAGCATGTTTTTTAAATCTCTCTGTAGAGAATTGTTGACAGGGAATGGGGACAGCATCAGCAGTAGTGACAACACCTGTAGATGAAGAAGCCTTTCCATGATACTGACTCAAAACCTTAAAGCAGCTGAAGCATGTTCCTTTCCCTGATTCACCAACCAGCTTATTAAAAGAATCCAACAAGGTATAGCTGAATAGTACCTACTCAGAAAATCTTTTGAAACAAATACAAATTATTTCTCCCTTCCATTCTGTTATCTCTTGCAACAGAAAGCATGGTTAATTATTGTGTTTCCCTTTATTTGTATTTTTTAAAAATTGTTTTCTAGCTAAAGATGTAATAATTTTAATTACCGAATTTGGTGCTTTTACTAAAGAGAGTTTGATAAGGAAGGGAAACTTTGGATAACTGATTAGACAAAATTCAACTGTCTGGGAAACCTCCTTCCCAGTGTGGGGAATAAAACATCTGGGGACTGAAAGCTGTATGAATTTTGTGAACAATTAACATTTTTCAGCTTTATAACTTTGTAGAGAAGAGGGAAAGAGGCAAGATTCTTGTCCTAGATTAAAACCCTCATGAGGTAATCTCATTGTCTCCAAGTAGAAAGGTTTGCAATCAAAACAATTTATAAGGAAGCTAATCTGACTCACATATAATGATGTTCATAGCTGTTTACATGGTTATGGTAATTAGGCAAAATTGTAAACAATTCATTGACATAACTAATTGGTATTGCCCTTGCACAGTCAAACCAAGAATCAGTTTCATGTCATATAAAGTAATGGAATCAGGAGAAAGAAAGGATATGGAGTTGAGAGGCAAAATATCATCTAAGTTTGTCACCTTCCCTCATCCCTTTCTGAGCCTCTTTCATCTTATCATGCCATCTCTTCTCAGCCTTTTTGGAAAGAAGCAAGGGGATATAGAGAAAAGAATGTTCAAGTTGGAGATAGAAGAGAGCTGTATTCAACCCCTCAGCCCCTCACACATCCAATGTCCTTAACTATAAAACGAGGATGAGTAGTTCCAATACCTATTTCACAGAATTGTTATGAAGAAAGCATCTTAAAGTTCAATATAACTGTCCATTTATATTATCTCCCAGTCATATCGTGTCTTTCCTGTTCAGTCTCTCATTTGTGTAGTTCCAATCAATTCTGAAGTGAAAATATCTCTTTTTCCCTCCCTCTTTCAACAATATTAAATATTTATTACTCTGTTATGTGAAGAGCACTCTACTAGGTGCTGAGAGATGTACAGATAAATAAAACTCTCTCCCATCACGGAGTATCCCATTATAGGACTATAAATTTGGAGTTTGAAAGGCCCTCAGAGGTCCAACCTTTTTGTTCTTCAGATGATGAAAATGGGCCGTGGAGAAGTGAAATAACTTGATTTAGGTGACACTAGTAGTAAGTAATTGAGGTAGGATCTGAACTGAGGTCCACTAGCTTTAAATCCAGTGCCCTTTCCAGTATACTTTGCCCTTCTCAGAAGTGTCTTGTTTGGAATATAGCCTAAAATGGATAAGAACTCATCTGGGCATAAAATTCTCAGAATGAAATGTGATATTGGTCCCATATAGAGACACTCCTAAAAAATTCTCTATAAAAGATAAAAATGTATAAGTTTTCTACAAATCAGATTTGATGGAGGAAGTTGGAAATATGCTTAAAACACTTAAGAGAATGTCACAGTGCAATGAGTAGAAGTTTTGAAGTAAAAAACCTAGGTTCCAATATCTACTCTGATATTTACTATCTGTGTGACCTTTGGGGGAAAAAACATCTAATCTCTTATGGTTTCAGTTCCTTTATCTGGAAAGCAAAGGGACTATATGAGGTAATCCCTAAGGCCCTTTCAAATTTAAGATCCTATCAAATGTGACTAAGTATTTTAGAAAAGGACTTTGCTAACTCAATTGATAGGTGGAATGTATTGACAAAGAAAAATTATGAAAAAGGAGATTATCGAATAAGGGAGGGTAGAGCCAAGATGGTGGAGTAGAAGCAGAGATTTGCTAGTGCTCTCCCCCCAAGCACAGTAAAATACCTGTAAAAAATAACTGTACACAAATTCTGGAGCTGCAGAACTCAGAGACTAATAGAGTGAAGCAACTCTGCAGCCCAAGATAGCCTGGAAGGTCCATGGGAAACATCTATCCACCACCCTGAGAGCCAAGCACAGTGTAGCATGGTCCAGGCCAGCACGTGAAGAGGCTGAGGAGGGACTGAACGTCTGGCACCTGTGGTGGCTTCCAGACTTTACAACCCCCAAACACCAAGGACAAATTGGACAGACAGTGGAAAAAACCTGTATGACCTGTGTGAGAGAGTGGTCTGGCCCTAGCCCCAGGGAGGTGGAGAGGGTGGAGGACCCTGTGGCAGCTGGAGCAGCAGCAGCAACAGGATCAGTGGTGGTTTCTGTAGCTGTACACCCACAGATTGTCAGGGGGATTGAGCAGCTGACAGTAACAGCCCTCCACCCCCACTGGAAGCAAAGAACTACCTTGACAAAGAGCTTAAAAGTCAAGTAATTGATTGGGGTAATGAGCAAAAATGGGAAAAAAAATCAGACTATAGAATCTTACTTTGATGACAAGGAAGACAAAACATGCAAACAGAAGACCAAGTCAAAACTCCTCCATCCAAAGCCTCCAAGAAAAATATGAATTGGTCTCAGGTCATGGAAGAGCTCAGAAAGGACTTTGAAAATCAAGTAAGAGAAGTAGAGCAAAAATTTGGAAGATAAATGAGAGTGATGCAAGAAAATCAAGAAAAATGAGTCAAATACTTGCTAAAGGGGATCCAAAAAAATGCTGAAGGAAATAATACCTTTAAAAACAGACTAACTCAAATGGTAAAAGAGATCCAAAGAGTCGATGAGGAGAAGAATACCTTAAAAAGCAGGACTGGCCAGATTGAAAAGGAGGTCTGAAAGCTCACTGAAGAAAATAATTCTTTAAAGATTAGAATGGAGTAGATTTTATAATGACTTTATGAAAAATCAAGAATTATGAAACCAAAGGAATAAAAAAACAGCAGACAATATGAAATATCTCATTGGAAAAACAACTGACCTGGAAAATAGATGCAGGAGAGACACTTTAAAAATTATTGAACTACCTAAAATCCATGATAAAAAAAGAGTCTATATATCATCTTTCAAGAAATTATCAAGGAAAACTGCCTTGATATTCTAGAACCAGAGGGTAAAATAGATACTGAAAGAATCCACTGATCACCTCCTGAAAGAGATACCAAAAGGAAAACTTCTAGGAATATTTTAGCCAAATTTCAGAGTTTCCAGGTCAAGGAGAAAATATCAAGAGCAGCCAGATAGAAACAGTTCGAGTGTTGTTGAAACACAATCAGGATAAAACTAGCTAAAATCTATAATTAAAATAGAATATATATAAATAATATAAATAAAATCTAGCAGCTTCTATATTAAGGGATCAGAGGGCTTGGAATATGATATTTCATCACCTATCCAATAAAACTAAATTTAAAACTTCAGGGGGAAAAAATGGTCAGAGGACTTTCCAGCATTCTTGATGAAAAGATCAGAGCTGAATAGAAAATTTCACTTTCAAACACAAGAATCAAGAGAAGCATGCAAAGGTAAACAGGAAAGAGCAGTCATAATGGACTTACTAAAGTTGATCCTTTTACATTTCTACATGGAAAGATAATATTTGTTCCTCTTGAGACTTTTCTCACTATTTGGGTAGTTATAGACAGAGGGCACAGGGTGAGTTGATTATTAATATCTAAAAAGAGTAAAATTCAGGGATGAGAGAGGAATATATTGGGAGGAGACAGAGATATAGAATGGGGTAAATTATCTCTCACATTAAAGAGGCAAGAAAAATCTTTTCCAATGGAGGGGAAGAGTGGAGTGGTAAGAGGGAAAGAATGAACCTTACTCTCATCACATTTGGCTTAGGGAGGGAGTAACATACACATGCCATTTGGTATGAAAATCTATCTTCTGCAACAGGAAAGTAAGGGGAAAGAGGATAAGTGAGGGCTGGGGGGATGACAGAAGGAAAGGCAAATGGGAGAAGGGGGAAATTAGAAGTAAATACTTTTGAGGAGGGACAGGGTCAAAAAGAAAAAATAAATGAGGGGGCAGGTCAGGATGGAGGGAAATATAATCTTTCATATCATAACTGTTATGGTAATGTTTTCCATGACTACACATGTATAACCTATATTGAATTGCTTGCCTTCTCAGTGGGGATGGGAGGGTAGAGAAGAGGGTAGAGATGTTGGAACTCAATGTTTTAAAAATAAATGTTAAAAATTGTTTTTACATGCACCTGGGAAATAGACATACAGATAGTGGGGTATAGAAATCTATCTTGCCCTGCCAGAAAAGAGAAGGGAGGGTGACTGGAGAAGAGAGAGATGTGATAGAATGGAGGGTAGATTAGGGGAAGAGATAATTGAAATGCACAATGTGTTTGGGTGGGCGGAGGGTAGAGATGGGGAAAAATTTGGAACTCAAAATCTTGTGGATATGAATGTTGAAAACTAAAAATTAATTAGCTAATTAATTTTTATAAAAGGAGATCATTCCTGCTGAGTCCCTACATTTCCTGGTCAATGAGTCAAACAGATGAAATTAGCTTTGCAGGCACAAATCATCCATCATAGCCCCTCCTGCTCATAATCCTTACCTTATCGAGGTAAGTCTGCTGAACCAGTTGGGTGAACCAAAATGGGAATAGAAGGGCCTTCTTTTTCCCAAAGGTGCCTGGAATGTAAAGGATTAACTACAGATCCACCCATTAAATTTTGAATGAGGTAGCTGTCAGTAGAATAGTTCAGCAGAGGGTCTCCATCTTGTGCGGCATCCCAAATCAAATGGAGAGCTAATTACTAGATCAAGTCAAAAACTAAGATGAATCAAATTCTTGATAATCCTCTAGCACTTGCAGACTGACTACTTAAAACCATGGGGAACAAATGCTCAGAATTAATCCTGCCTTTTCTTTTATATAGAGAACTTTTTTATATAGGGAATCTTTTCTACTAATGAAGATCGCACATTCTCTGCAATTTACAGTGTTGGACTATAGAGAGTTGCCTAGATCCTGAGAGATTAAAGTCAGTTTATATCAGGAGGAGGACTCGATCAGGTATGTTCCTGACTCTGAGTTATCTCTCCACCACTCTGCTGTGCTCCCTCTCAGGGAGTACAAAGTATAGGGGAGGGAAGACCAATAGGAGCTGAGGAAGTCCAAGTAGTTCTGCAGGGAAGAACCCAGTGAAGATTAGAGGTTGTATCAGAGGTAGAAAGTGACGCTGCTCCCTAATAGTAGAAGCCACTTTTTAAATAGAAACAGCCCTGCTTTCCATAAACATACTTGATGGGGTCAGATCCTAACAGGACTTTATACTTGGATTAGCCATGAAACCTTTTCTTTGCTCTAAGATTGCTGAAGAGACTGGGATAAAAAGAGGATGGTGCCGCTCGTATGAACTGACTTCATGGTATCCACACTAGCTGGCCATGCCAAACAGGTGCAAATTTGTGTGTTTCAGACTCCATGAAAACTTTGAACTTTAATGAGAGCTATGATCATCTTATGTACTGATGGTTCAAGATATGTATTTGTGGTTGTTTTCTGAGTTTCTTAGTAACTCCCATTGCGGAAGGGGCTGAGAACTGCTGAGAATGTACCAAGTAACCACTGTGCCAGCTAATAGAACAATGATCCTTACCTTGAACTGAATAGAAACAAGTGTTTTTGCCATCTTCTGTAGGAAATAGGTAATGTTTAACTGTTACCAGGTAGTAATTATGAGCCCATCTATAAGGGCAGTACCTTAATTTTGTGGTCTTCTGGAGCATGAATAATCCAGCGACAACTGATCAGATTTGTATAAACATCCGGATAGTGTAAACTTTGTATTATCCCTTCTTCAAAAAGGACAGTTAAGGCAACGCAACCAAAATCTAAAATAAAAAGCAAAAGCAAAAATTTTCTCTTCATCTAATCACATATGAAGTTTCATTTGAGAGCAAATGAGATTGCATTAAATCTTTAACATTCCATCACTATTTGCAAGGACTGCCATCATTTTGATATGCATAGTTTCTTATCAGAATGGTCACCAGGACAGGAACAGAGATGCATTTAGCGTCCCACAAAATTAAGTTCAATTTCCATGTTCTGTTTAACAATCAGAGATAGGGACATAAACATGTCCCATTTACCTTTACCACTGTGTTCACTTGCTGTTCAGTCATTTCAGTCATATCTGACTTTTCATGACCTGATTTTGAGGTTTCTTTGGCAAAGATACTAAATTGGTTTGCCCTTTTCCTCCCCAGCTCATTTTTACAGATGAGGAAACAGGCAAACAGTGTTAAATGACTTGCCCAGGGTCACCCAGCTAGTAAGTTCTAAGGCTGAATTTGAACTCCTGCCTTCATGACTCTAGATCCAGCACTCACCACCTAGCTGCAGTGCTCAATGTTAAGACAGTCCTACACCCAAGGCCCTGCAGCTCCAGTTTTTTACCTGAACTAAAAATAGAAAAGTGAAGTAAATTACTTTACCAGGAGAATGATTTGGTTTAAGAGCTTTGTAGGTGAGTATAAATCCAGTGCCATACTCTGTAGCATCGGAGACAAACTTCAGCCTTACTGAGTCGGAGCTAATGAAAACTGGTGAAGGGACAGCCACACCACAGAACTTTCCTGCAACATATCATCAAAGAGTCTCAGTTCAAAATCTAGTGAGGAAAAACAAAGGTACTTCCTAAGTTCATTGAAGATCTGAACATTGTTCAGATTTACACTGTTGTTTACATTGCAGAACTTCAACCATCTGGGCACTCCATCTCCTTTCCCTGGATTCATTGCTACCTCCCAACACCAACACCATTCCTATCCATTACTAAGGCACAATAGCTAGTCAGTATTTCTCTCCACAATCAAAAAACATAGGTGAGTCACCAAGGCTGGATCAGTAAGTCACAACAGATTATAATACCAGAGATTTAGAGATGGATGGTACCATCCCTTTATTTTACAAATGAGGAAAGTGAGGCCCAGAAAAGTTTAAAGGTCACACAGGCAGCAAAGGATACAACCATAATTCAAATCCAGGTCCCTTGAATCCACATCAAGAGCACACAAGCAGAAAAGAGGTTAGAAAACTAGATTCCTGTTCAAAATTCCTAGAGCAGGCTGGAACCATAATAACTCTAAGCTGGCTGGCCTATAGGAGACTTCATGTGACAGCCAGTATAAATACCAGTCCTTGACAAATCAAAGCACATCTCATATTTTACTTTCATAACCATCCTGATAACATCCTTGCTAAGTCTAGATTTGGAATCAGAAAACTTGAATTTTTAAATTCAGAAAGTTTCAGCTTACCTACTTTTCCTAGTTTCCCCAAGCCATCCCTCACTTTTCAGTGTGGAAAATAAAAGTTTAAAGATGTGGTGCAAATATACAGAAATGTAGTTCTCATAAGCCAATCCATTATTCACACCATAAGCCATCGGAGGCTTCTGAGGATCAGTGAGTCCAAGTGTTCTCCCTCACCATAAATGCTCATTAAGCACCGGTTTCTTCATGGTAGTGCAATACCCACTCACCAATGAGCTTGTCTTCCATTGAATATACAGACAGGGAATCCTGACGACAGAACTCCTCAAATTCCACATCCAAGTGAGAAAAATTTAGCCAGATGTGCATCTGCCCTCTGACATGCACAGTCCAGACACACAACCTACAGACACACAGAGTAAATAAAGGTTTTGGTTTCTAAATGACAAGTGCAGTCGATGATGATCCAACAGGTGCAGTTGGACTTGGGAAAGGGGAAAAACTGAATGGTGGTTACTCACTCATTACTTCCATAGAACTGGTGGGGATGTCTTGGGAAGCGGAGCTCCCCCTCAGCCCCTGAGAGCTGGCCATCCTGGTCACTGCACAAGGCTTGGAAAGGAGGTCAAAGAAGAGAAGCATTAGTCAGTGATAAGAAGCACTACTTGAACAATAAAAAAAAAATCAACAAACCACCCTGGCTGTGGCTATGAACTCTGGGTTGGTGTTGCTAGTGACATTGCGTGTCCTAGGTAAGACTGCGTGGGGAGTCTTTGCAGCTGACTAGGGCCTGATGCCAAAATAAGGGCAGTGAAGCTTAGTTCCTTTTGGGTGCAGGTATGCCAAGTCCTGCAGGGGCCACCTGGTAGAGACTAAGACGAACATGAGAAGTGACTGTACATGATGCCTTCACAATAAATCCTTACAGGCTACCTCTTAACTTATTTCATCTTTCATATGTGACCATGGAGGTCATCCTCTCATCCAGAGCAGATGCTTACTGGAATTAGAAACAGACATCTGTTCAGTTACAAGAAGACTCTCTCCCAATATTCAGAAATATAAATGAGCTTGGCGTTTCATAGGGTCATAAATTTACAACTGAAAGGCACCTTAGAGGTTAGCTAATCTGATTCTGCTCATTTTACAGATGACAAAACCAAGACCCAGACAGGTTAAATGAAAAACAAACAGTTGCATAGGTATTAAGTGTCTGAACAGAGATCTGAATTCAGGTCTTCAAACTAAAAATCCAGCATTCTTTCTACTTCATCAGGGAACTGTTGCTTACCCACAGAGCTTTTCATCCTCTGCCCTGAGTGAAGAAAGAGAAAGCCTTTTAACACAACCATATTTATGAAAATCTTGCTCCAATCCATCCACTTGTCTTAGAAATAATCATTATAACTGACATTTATTTATATAAAAACTTACAAATAATAAACATGTATATTTATATAATACTTTACAATTTAGTAATAACTAGTATTTATAAAGTACTTTAACATTTACAAAGAGATCTTTGTTCATTATCTTATCTGAGCCTCACAACAGTCCTGTGAAATGGGTATTACACATAGAGAACTGTCACAGCATCATGAAAGCATAGATTTCAAACTGGAAGGGGTCCCATTTTATGAATGCAAAAACTGATGCTTAGTAAAGTCAAGTGACTTGGTCAAGGTCCCACAGGTAACAAAACTGAGATTTGAAACCCCTGTTCAGTTCCAAATCCAATACTCTTTCCACCACACCATGCTATAAATTTTGACCCACCCAATCTCTTGCCATGGGTATCCAAACTATCAGAACTGACCTTTTAATGTTATGTTTCCCAAATGTCAAATTGACCAAAACATGTAGTGAAGAAAAAGAGTGTATTTCAATGAATAAGTTCTCATTTAAGATCTCGTTTACTATGTTACCTTAAGTAGGTCATTTAACATCTCTATGCTGACTTCACAAAGCCTTTGTAAGGTTAAAATGAGATAATGAATATAAGACATTTTTTAAAACTCTATTAATGGTTTCTTATTGCTATTGACCATCACCACAGGCATATCAAAGCACTTATTAGATCTAATACCCTGGTTTCTGATTTCTTTTCTAAAGAGCTTTTTTTGGTCCCTCAGAAAGCTTCTTAGATGAAATAGTATTTAAGTTGGGCTTTAAAAGTGAAATAAGAGTTAAATGGGCAAAGGTGGGAAGGGATGAACATTCTTGGAACTAGGAACAGCCTGAACAAAGACACAGAGATGTTAAGATGAACTCTATAGTGGAGAGGGGAAGGGTAGAGAATTGGCATAGAATCAGAGATTTCGAGTTAAGAGGAACCATAAATATCAAGCCCAACCCCCCTCTTTTTCATATGAAGGGGAAAGGTTAAGTAACGAGTGTGCAGGGTGAGATATAAATCCAGGCCTTCCTGAGTTCAAATTTCACAGAAAAAATCCTTTTATTAAGGGGTTTTGTTCTGTGAGGTTGAGATTCCATCAAAGGATCGCACTTGAGGACCCAGAGGGCCACATGTGGCCTCAAGGTCACAGGTTCCCCACCTCTCAACTAGAGCATATTATTTGGAAAAGAGTTTTAGGAAATAAGATAGGAAAGACAGAGTGATAATTGAGTTGAAAAGAGAAATAAAGTCTAGACTGTCCTCATGAAGAAATAGGGAGTTACTGGAGAGTTTCTGAGCAGGAAAAATATGCTCAGATCTAGGAATTTTAAGAAGATTATTCTGGAAGATGTGTGACAGATGGATTGATGAGAAGGAGATTGAAAATGGTCAGCTGAAAGACAGTTATCTTAAAATTGCAAATGAGAGGTAATGAGGACCTGAATTAGGGTGGTGGCAATCAAAAGAGAGAAAACAAAGACAAGGGATATTGAATCAATGGCAAGCCATAACTAAGAGTTAAGGTAACAGTCAAGGTTAGAAGAATGGGAGATGCTGTCATAGACCAAAATAATAAATAAAATTCATTTTGAAGGAGAAAGTGAAGTAGGTTTGAAGGATATTCAGTTTTATTTGGCAATGAGATATCCAGGTACTAATGTCTCATGGCACTTGGGAGGTGCAAGACTGAATGAAACTCAGAAGGAAGATCAAAAACACTTACGCAGATTTGATAGTCATCTGTATAGATGTGCTATTTGAAGTCATGGGAGTAAATGAGAACATCAGTGAAAGTATAGATAGGAAATAAGAGGGTGAAGAATAAATTCTTAGAAATACCCAAATTAAAAGGTGAGGAAGATGATGACCCAGCAAAGGAAACCAAGAAAGAATGACTAGAGAGGTATCTAGAAAACCAGGAAACTGCAATATCCCTGAAGCCAAAGAAGGCCAATGTAGATCAAAGAGTCATCCACAGATAATATAGCTAATTCACAAATTTCAGTTATGTCATACACACATAGAAACAAAATGTTAGAAGACACCTTAGAAATTTCTAGTCCAACCACCTCATTTTATTGCAAGGGATCTTGCTAATAACTTCCTCAAAAAGGAAGGTACACTATTTCATCAGAAATCAAATGTATTTTGAATTATTGCTACAGGACTATCTAAAAACTTTAAAAATTAATTGTTAAACCGTTACATTAATTTTCCATTGAAATTTTCCTCTAAATTAAATGCATTTTATTCTGGAAGGACATTTTGAGAATAAATAATTCCCATGTGCTTTATAAGGAGCCTGCTTTCCCTCCAATTTCTCTAGATCTCAACCTCCAACCCTACAAACTCTTTGCCCCCATCAAAAGAGTCACTACAGCTTGGGTCTCTACATGACATTGGCTTTATTACCCATTTCAATAGTGTTGTGAATCCAGGGAAGCACCTTGGTCAGGTCTGTAAAGACCCCTGGAGTTCCTCTGTAACTGGCAATTTTCTGACAGTTGCGCCTCCAACTTCGAGCACATCCCATCCCCCAGGAAGTCACACCAGCTAGAGTCCAGGCTCCATACTTATTCCTGCACATCAGGGAGCCCCCTGAATCACCCTATAGAAAGAGAAACTCTGTTGTCATCAGTGTCAGCATCAGTCCAAACTGCTTCCATTCCTTGCCTTGGGACTTCTATAAGAGTAACCAGGAAGCCTTCTTAAACTCTTGGTTAAACGAGTTCTAGGGACTGGGGATAGTATAAAGAAAATACCCAGATAGTCCTCAAAACTTATGATACCCTACACTTTCACCCTCTTCCTTTTCCCTCTAGTTGTTTCTTCACTCATCAAGAAGGAATCAATCTCCTTAAGTTTCTCTATTTTTCCCCTCCCAGATCCAATGGCTAAAGCTCAAGAAACAAGAAAATCACCCTAAGGTTCCTGGCTCAGTGTTGAGGACCCGAGCTGGCCAGATTAGGTGCTTAATAAATGTTTGTTGACTTGTCAACAGTAGACACGGGCCAGGATAATTCACAAACTGAATAAGTCGTCACCAAATAAGAGAGCTGGCCACTCGTTCATGTATGGGAGAAGAAATAAGCACCCTCTAGCTATTAAATCTTATCCTACAGCTGAGGACTGAAAATCCCTCTTAGCTCCCATCGCTTGATATCTGAGAGAAAGAGATCAAATCAACAGTCTAAATATGCTTTTGACTTATCATTTCCAGCTCTGATTTAACCCCCTAGACTAACCAGCCTCCAATACTGCCCTCCAGGGTTATCATGAAAAGTAGATAAATCCATCTTTCCCATAAGAAAATAAAGCAGAATGAGAATTTAGCCTATTATCAAGTCAGGCTCTGCTTTCCCCTACCAACCTGACATGCATCCTTTCCCCCGTCTGGAAAGCCAGCACAGAGCAGTGTATTGCCTTTGATAGGTCTCTTTAAAGTTAACAGCATAGCTGCACACTTCCTCTTAGTCAGAATGGGCAAGTCCACTTGATGCAAGACTTGAGGGAGGCGACCATCTAGGGAAACAAACCAATAGAGAAATATAATGGAGCATAGAGTCCCATAGTCCCTTGCACATAGAGATTGCCAGACCCAAGTTCCCAGAGCTCAGGTTCAAGTGTTTGCTATTGAGTTGTTGGTGGATTCAGTGAGATGGGATGAGGGCTGCTTACTCTCTTCCAGACGACCCCAGCCTGCTGTAGTGCAGATGAATCCTGGTTCAAAAGATTCCCCCTGTTTGGGAAGGCACACGGGTCCGACAAATTGGCCTGTAGAAAATGACAAGAGGAGCTTGTCCAAGCCTGGAGAGGACATCCAGGTCTCAGCCTCCCTGGAGGGACACAAATGCAGCTCTATCTTTTATCGAGCAGCCAAGGTCTCTTAGATTCACTTTGATGCCTAACCCTTGTTTGTTCTGATATTTTTTTGGTAAGTATCCTTCCCAAGTCCTTAATTATCATCAGAGGGATAGAAAAGCTGACAGGGAAAGCCTCTCTTAGGCAGGGGTGGGGAACCTTCGGCCTCAAGGTCACATGTGGCCTTCTAGGTCTTTGGATGCAGCCTTTTGACTGAGTCCAAGTCTCATAGAAAAAAATCCTTTTATTAAGGGAATTTGTTCTTCAAAGTTTGGATTCAGTCAAAGGGCCACACTTGAGGACCTAGGGGGCCACATATAGTTTTGAGGCTGCAGGTTCCCCACCGTTGTTCCAAAGGTACACTAGAATCAAGGAAAGCCTTGGCTCTCTTCTCTTTTACCTCCTACAAATATGAGACTGCAGTGGAGAAGAATTATCAGCAGTAATCATGATCATTGCCCAGAATGCCTTAACCCAACCTTCAGGTCATACCCAGAGCTAAAATTAGATCAGGCTTCACAGACCAAGAACAAAAGCTTTAGAGGGTACTCATGAACTCCACTGGCAGAGCACAAGCTGGCCCGGCCCAAGAGAGCCAAGGTCATGGCAGCTTGGATTCTCTATAGCCTCAGATGGTTACCAAACTTGAATGTGCCATTCATCTTCAAGAGGGCAATGTCGTAGTTCATTGGTTTTCTGAGTGTGAAATATGGGTGTCTGATGATAGTATCCACAGAAAGAGTCTGCTCTCCTTGCTCTATCAGATTCATATCATGTTCTCCTGCAGTAACATTCAGAAAAGGTTTCACATCCCTATAGAGAAGAAATGTAGTTTAGGAAAAAGAAGGATTCAAGCAACCACAGAGATCAACAGGCCACAGGCAGTGAACAGTAATCCCCATTAACCAGGACTAACTAAACATCTGTGTGTGCAGATGTCTGGACTAGTCCCAGCGGGAGCTCCTCCTCTATCCCAAGGTGGAGATTATAATGTGCCCTATAACTAATTTTAGAATCGCATTAGTACAACATCCCGCCTCCAACTTTGAACACAAAAGTGCTCCATTTCTGGCCATGAATCACATGACAAAGGGGGAAATACCAGCCAGCCTCCAACCATGTGACTGTCCGTTCTTACTTATGAATGACGCAATGAGCAGCTGTGATCACCCATTGGGCAGAGATGATGGTTCCTCCACAGAAGTGCTTTTCTCTTCGTTTCAAAGACACCTGAAGGACAAAAACTTTAGATAATAACAATGTCTTTCATCTGAGAATACTTCCCAGGTTACAAAGTCTTCTCAATAATGTCATTTGATTTTCATAATAGTATTATAAACTGGGCAGGGGAGGGGTTCCTAACTCAACTATACAAGTGGGGATCCTAATTCTCAGAAAGGTAAAGTGATTTGACCAAAGTTACACAGTCACTAAATGGTTTTAATTACTCAAAGCATAGAATAAGAGGTTTAGAGGTGCAAGAGACCTTAGAGCATATCTACTCTAATTCCATTTTAAAGAGGAGAAAACTGAGACTCAGAGAGGTTACATGACTTGCCTAAGATAGCACAGGCAGTAAGTGGGAGAGATAGGATCAAAACCCAAGTTTTCTGACTCCCAACCAAGTTCTCTTTTCCACTCTCCCACGCTGTCTCTCTGGTCTCTAATTACTTTCTCCACCATGCCATGTTAGCATGTAAAAAAAAAGGTTGAGTGGACAACAACATTCAAGAAATCCTCAAATCAGATTGCATCTGATGAACTTAGACTTTCACAGCAATGCAAGAACCTAAAACATTTCCAAAGGATTCATGATGCAAAATGCCATCTACATCCAGGGAATGAACTAGAGAGTTGGAACACAGAGTGAAGCAGACTACTTTCTCTTTTGTTACATTTTTGTTTTAGTTTGGGTCTTATTGTGTTTTCTCCCATTTATTTTAATTCTTCTATGCAACATGACTAATGTAAAAATGTGTTTAGTAAGAATGTATGTGTAGAACCCATATAAGACTTGGATGCCATCGTGGGGAGGGAGAGGGAAAGGAGGAGGAAAAAATTTAAGACTTATGCAAGTGATTGTTGAAAACTGAAAACAATTATAAAAAAAAAAATCCTCAAACCTACAAGCCCCAAAACTAAATAGGCCCCAAACAGTGACCCAGAATTCATAGTAGTTGCGACAACTGAACATCAAGAAGCTATTGGATCTCAGATAAAACTCCTTTGGTATTTAAAGCCCTTCGTAATCTGGCTCCATGCCTCCTTTTTTTTGGTGGGGGGAGAGGGAGGGAAAGGCAATCAAGGTTAAATGACTTGCCTAGGGTCACTCAACTAGTAAGTGTCTGAGGCAGGATTTGAAGTCAGGTCTTCCTGACTCCAAGGTCAATGGGCTATCCACTGCACCGCCTAGTCTCCCTGACCTTTCAAGATTTTTGTCACATTACTCTCCCTCATACAATCTATATTCTGGCCAAAGAGGTCTTCCTGTTACTCACTGTGCACAGCATTCTATCTTCAACTTTCCTGATCTTGCTCAGACTGTCTGCTTAGAATGTTTTTCACTTTCATCTCTACCTTTCATAAACTCTAGGTTCTGTCTAGGTTTAGTTCAAGGGCCTTCCTTGATTCTCCCCTCACTATTGGTACTCTCTACCTCCTCCCCCCAAAAAATTACTTTTATTTACTTTAAGCATGTATTATATGTATGTATCCTCATTTAAGGTCCTTGAATATTGGAAGGATTTTGTGTTTTTTCCATCATATTCGTAGCAGCTAGCATAATAGCTTGCATATAGGAAGTATTTTGAACCATCAGGAATTGTGGGCTAGGGTATGTCAGGTACCACCCCCTCCTAGGCTAGGGTCTGCTAACACATAACAACACTCAGAGCTGGATTCCAGAACTTTAACATTTGCATAGTGTTATCTCTATTTCCATATGCGATACTATTTAACTAACTCTTCTGCATACCTATTGTCACCAAGGAAATAAGATCATCCATTGTACAACTAATTTCTCTTTTTTCAGAATATGTGTGTTTAGAACTTTTGCTACATTCCTGTCCTGACAATGAGCATGACTGTTTTTATTAGAAAATTGTATATTTTACTCTAACTGTATAAATATACCTGATTATGACTTGATGATGTTTTAAGACTTTGGGAAGGTATGTCCATTTTCATAATGCAATCCAATAAGGAAATACTTTCAGATATATTTAAATGTCAACAAACATATATAATGTAAAAAGCAGTATATTGAGGGAGATGGAGAAATAAATAAGTCACTTACTAGCAGAGCTCACAGTTTGTCAGGGCTATAAGACAGATGCAAATGGCAGCATGTTGCAGGGAAAAGAGTGCCAGGCTAGAAGTCAGCAGACCTGGGTTCAAATTCTGATTCTGCCATTGGTTACTTATATGACCATGAGCAAGTGATTTAACCTTTCTGGGGTTCAGTTTCCTCATGTGTGAAATGGAATTTTGGATTAGGTAACCTGTAAGTCCCTTTTAGCTTGAAATCTTTGATCCTAGGCTTCTATAATCCAAAAGAGTGTGTGAAAAGTACATGAGAATGGTCTAAACCAAGTACTAGTTGAAGTCTAAAGCAGGAAAAGCCCCTGACAAAGGGCATCAAAGAAGGGTTTTGATGAAGAAGACATTTGAGATCATTCTTAAAGAATGGATAGAATGAACATGTGGAAATAAAGTTAGTGAGAGAGCTGGAAAGGACATTCCAATTATTGGAACCAGCAATCACAAAGGCACAACAGAAAGCACATAGAGGGGATGGCATTTCATTTTGAACACATGATGTCTTTTTGGGGAGCCCATCAAAAGCACACAGCAAAGAACACATAGTTTAGCATGTTCTTAAAGAGTAATGAACTAGCCCCAGACTCCCTGATAGCCCCTTAGATACTGGAACCGTATTTTTTTCTTTTCCAAGAGGTCATTCATTCCTGCAAAGACAGTCATTGCCTAGTGCTCACCTGCCATGGATATGCTCCTTTTTCAACTGGGCTCCCTCCAACAATGCGACTGAAATGACTCAAGTAATCCCACGGTTGGTTGTCTATTGCACTCCGTCCACACATGTGACCTAGGGACCCAGATCAAGGAAAATATAAACAGGCAGTGAGCTCTCTGACATTTCAGAGTCTTTCAGAGCACTTTCCTGAACCAGAAAGTACAAAACCCAGTTGACCAGTGTAAGAGTAGGGTTCCACTGATTATTCTACCCCCTCAAAAGTAATTACCATTTTTAGGTAACTACCTTTGTTTCTGAGTGAATCAAACAGAACTGGGTCTGAACAGAGTTTATACCTTGAAACAATAAAAACCATCATGCTAAAGATCTGCTTCTGCCCTAAGGAATCCATGGCACCTACTTTATTATATATAGTCCCTAGTCTGTTCTTCTTTCCTTTCCACATCATAAAACACAATTTAACAGATACCTTTTTAAAAGGCATGAGTATTGCAACAGTCTTTATATATTAGGGATACTTTCCAGAAATTGATTATGTCCAAAAAATGATCACAAAACTAAAAAGGATACAGGCATCTCAAAGCCGAAATAACTTGAGTGTTTCTTTAGTCCTATCTCTTCATCTTGCAAGTTAAGAAACTGAAGGTCAGAAGGCACTTTCCCAGATTCACACCCAGCAGAGATAGTTCCCTGTTTAATTAGTTCTCTTGTCAATGAATAATAATAAAGAAAACCAGCATTTATGTAGCACTTTAAGGCTTGAAAAGCATTTTTATGTATCTTAATAATGTTTATTTTGACAGTTGTATTTCTGACTTAACATTTCATCCAACTGACATCTTTTAAGGATTTGAAATCTATCAAAATAATCATTAAGGAATCTAGAAGAGAAAAAAAAGGAAAAATTCTGTTTCGGCATAATCTTGCCCCTCTCCCCAAGTTAATTGGTTGGTGTATGGTGTTTGCATGTAACTTTGAGAGGTAGCTTGATGTTGTAAAAAGAGCACTGAATTTGTGTCAGAGAACTAGATTCAGATCCTCTTTGTACAACTGGAGGGCCATGGACAAATTTCAGCCCTCTGGGCACCATGAGTTCATCATTTTTAGCTTTTACTTCTATAATCCTTGTCCAATAGCCCTTAATAAACACATTGTTCAGTTAATAAAACAAAGTACCAGGTTGGGAGCACAATTTTCAGCAAAGGTATTCAATATTATCAGACATTCTTAATTTATCCACACAACTTAGCCCATTTACGCAGATCTCTCTTTCTTCTCCTCCAGACAGTATAAAGAAATGAGGGCAGACGGGGCCTGGAGGCTTTGGAAAGGAGAAAGATGTCAGCAGTTCAACTGGGGAGGGGACATTCCTTCTTTTATGCCTCAGCTTATTTTCTCAAAGATAGCCCCCTCTCCAGACTGAAAGGACCACATTTTCTCATAAATTCTTGCTCTCCAGTACACTGTGCAGTGCAGCAAACATAGAAGACATCTTTGAGTAATGAAATGGGGCAAGTAAGCACTTTTGAAATTGATACAAGTTGAGGAACCATACTTCCTGTGGGAGTCTGCTATGTGTTGTCCAGCCATTTCAGTCATGTCTGACTCTTCGTGATTCTATTTGGGGTTTTCTTGAAAAAGATCCTGGAGTGATTTATCATTTCCTTCTCCACCTCATTTGACAGATGAGGAAACTGAGGCAAAGTTAAGTGGCTTGCCTAGTAAGTATCTGAGGCCATATTTGAATTCAGAAATATGAGTCTTCCTGGCTCCAGGCCCAGCTATCTAACCACTGACCCACCTTGCCACCAATCTCCCCTATACAGACAGAAAAAATGGTCATTTTACTTGCAGAAACTGAAGGTCAGGCTCAGTTCCCTAGACATTATCACAACCAAACAACCTGCCTCAGAGCCCGAACCATGTCCATGAAGCCTGAGTTCCAAAATCTGACTTCACTCTTACTTCCTTCTATTAAATAACTCTTCTGTGTTTAACTGCTTTGGAACAGAAGACAATCCTTAAACAATAACATAGGTTGATTTTCTGTAGCTACCACTTGAATGAATTTTATAATAATTTTTGTAATGCTTCAGAATTGGGATATACTATTTCCTGAAATAGAACTCATTGAAGCAAAACCAAGAAACACAATGGTTCTGGGGACTGGTACCAACACATTCAGGAAGGAATTTGTCAGGGACCTCTCTTGGCTTACTTTTTTAAGGAAAAAGGACCTTTTGAAAAAGCTAGAGGAAGCATAAATTTTATGTTTTCCAGAAGGTTAATATATGATGTTTGTCTAAGGTATTCAAATGTTTTAAAAATATTGACAATTTTTCCAAACTAAATGAATGGAAATTATTGTAATTAAGCAGTACATCCAAATGATGGAAACTACTATAGATTTGCTAAGAAATCCTAATAAAGTTCAGCTTGAGTCTTCCACTTTCAATTCAAATGTCAATTAAAGAAATGCAACACAAAACAGGTAAAGTTAGTGACGGTCATGCCATAAAATTTGTCTCTTGCATTCCCCGACAGAGCTCTGCAAAGAAATGATGAGCTTCCATCCTAGAATCCTGCACATATTTCTTGGAAGACCCTTTCCACAAGAAGATACTAATTATCACGGTTCATCTCAATCCTACCTCTCAGAAGAGACTGAGATGCATATTTTCCTGCTCCAAAACGGACCATTCCCAGAAGTAAAGTCAATTTCCAAGTTGTTCCTGACATTTTAAGGCTGACACAACTCCCTCAAAGCTCAGGAGAGAGTAGACAGGAAAGAACTGTGTGAGAGAGCAGTAACCAGTCAATTAAAATGGAGGTTACTTATTAATCCACAGATAAAGGACTTAGCCATGCACATCTAACTCTACTAAATTTGTCCAAGCACAGTGACTTCTTGTTAAGATCATTATAACTGAACACACATTGGAAGCTTTCTAAGAAACAATCTACCCAAGACAAGGAGATGACTAATGTTGGAAGATGTCATGCTCCAGCAGCTCCACACCACTCAGTTGGTCACACTGACATTTCCATTGCTATCAAGGAGAATTGCTTCTAAGTGATTCATTTCCAACCTTCATTTAGCATAGCTACCCCCCTGGTATGAGGAAGTTCTTGTTTCCGGGGTTGAATGCCCTCACTTAATAGAAAAAACCAATTCTGAAACATTTTTCAGTCTTCTTGACTGATGGTAGAAATGTCACCAAATTGTTAGAAGAGGAATAGATATGAAAAATGATTAGGAAACAAACAAATGAAACCTCTTGTCTCCATGATTTTATCACTGTTCTGCTGGCTTCCAGGGCACTCCCAATCTTCCTTTATTATTTCATCATGTGGATTACAGTCTTCTAAAGCATAGCCTTTGAACACCCTAATATTCCTCCTCCTCAAAAACAGTGGCTTTCATCTCTGTTTAGTTCAACTATTAAGCACCTACCAAAAGAACACTGTTCTGGCATTAAGGGAGATATAGATATGAATTAGTCATAGTTCCTGTCCACAAAGAATCTACAGTAAGAAAGAAAATTAACAATAATGACATTGCATATAAAGACAGCAAGATTTCACTGGCCAAAAAAAAGCACCAAATTTGAGGGAGGAAAATGTTGGAAGGGTTGCCTCGGTCACTTCTGTTACTGGTCAAATCTATTTGTATTCCAATTCAAAGAGAACCTTTGAAATCAACTTTCTTATTCATAACCTAATTTCTACTTAGCTCCTATAGAATTTCTTTGGCAGAGCCCTATGAAATTGGTTTTTGTAGCACTGGATCCCCACAAAGGATCAAATGGAAACTATAGGAAATTTTTTCTAAGTTAGGAACTTGTCTCAGAGATTGGTGTGACTCAACCCCAGACACAAGGAATCAAAAAAGATTTGATATTATCTGGAGGATACTCCACCTGGTTTTGTTCAGCAGCCCTTTACCTGGGTGTGGTAGCTCATAACTTTTAGTATGACTAAATAACTGTCAGTCTACCTGCCAGGGAGAGACTTTCTAATCATTGCACCCTAGCAGACAGGAGCTGAAGGTAGCCCTGTAAAGGTGAATCCAAGAAATTGACAGTAATGACCAATGCCCACCAGCAAATACAAGACCTGCAGAAACATGTACCTAGGGGAAAATGGAGACATGGTGCCCAACAAAAAAAGTAATTGAAAGCAGTGTGAAGCTATCACTAAAGGATATGAGCAGCCCTGTAATAGCAGATATATGATTTGCCATGGCCATTTATGTGTCTTGGTCATATAAGTTCCTTATGTGTGCCTTTTATCACAAGGCACACAAGGTCTCTGATCACACAGGTTACATTCATGTCTTTTCCCGAATCATGTGTATCCTTTTCACATGTTATGTAGTAACCTATGGAAGGATACCTTATGTGCATGGAGGACTTTTATTATTTTATTTACTATGCCATTTGAGGAAATAGTTTTTGTTTGAACTAATATATCTCCTGACTAACTGGTTAAAAAAAAATTACATAGTCATAGATCAATGAGCTATGGCCTTCAGTGAATTCTAACCCTTAAAGTGCCTCAGACCTGGCATGACATTCTTAGAGAGGTAGTTTCTTAGGGACTATATAACAAAATGCAGTTATATGGGGTTTTACTTACATTTATATTTCACTCATATATTCGAAATAAAGAGACATAACTCACACTCCAGGAACTGACCTAACTCCAAAATACTGGTACCAAAATGAAAGAAAGAGTGAGGACAAAGACACTTCTGTGGCATAACCACCTGGGCTACTAGCCATAAATTCTAATCTTGAACTACAGCACAGCACACAAAGTTCCAACATGCCCAGAAGCGCAGACTTCCCATGAGTGATCTACTGTCCCCCTACCTAAAAAATAAATGAGCTAATAAAATACACATTACAATCCAGGGTAAAAATAAAATCTTCCCCACACCTATGAAGAGAATATTCCCATTGGACAAACTGGATAACAATGCTCTTGTAATTTGATACAATTCCTTTCAAACCTAGTGGGCTTATCTTTTGAATTTAACATCCACTCTAGCTGACCCTATTGACATTCCCTTCTCCCTTTGGAGGGAGTAGGAAAGAATGACCATGTCTGACCATCCCCCATTTGGTCCTCTTAACCAATCAATAGCATAGTTAAATATTATTGCACCAGACTGCAGATGGTGTCCAATCGCTTTTAGTCATGTCTGACTCTCCATAACCTCATTTGGGGGTTTCTTGGTAAAAATAAGGGAGTGATTTGCCATTTCCTTCTCCAGCTCAAGAGGAAACAGAGGCAAATAGGATGAAAGCACTTGCCAAAGATCGCACAACTCACAAAGATGAGTCTTCCTGATTCCAAGTCCGGGACTCTATCCACTGTGTTACCTAGTGGCCCTCAGAGCCATGTAGATATGAGATATTACTATCTAGGGTTGTGGAAGTTGAAAAAAGGAGTAAAAGTTACATAAAATGTAAGAAAAATACAATTTTGGAATTGGAATTTGGATTTGAGGGAGAAGGATAAAGCCCACATAGTTACTTCAAGTCTGAATCACAGAAATTCATTTTTAAAAAGACCCTTAGTAGCCATTCAGTTAAACCCAAGGCAAAAAAAAAAAAAAATCCCTGGGAGAAAATATATGACAAATGATCACTCAGTATTGAAGTTTCTATTGAGGAAGATATTATTATTCTTGAGCCAGCCTTTGGGATACCTTTGGGCTATTCCAGTCGTTACAAGTTCATTTGTTTGTTTTTTTCTGACACGAAGCTAAATTTGCCTCTTAGCCTCCCAGTCATCCTACCTGATTCTGCCTTCTGGAGCAAAACAAAACAAGTAGAATCACTCTTATACATGACAGCCTTTCAAGTACTTGAAAACACCTATCGTTCTTCCATGGGTTTTCTCTCCTGCAGGCTAAATATTTCCAGTTCCTTTTTAGAAAATATTCCTCGTATGGCAGTGTCTGAAAGTGCTTTATGATCCAAGCTGCACTCTGGTGGATGCTTTCTAGTTTATCAAAATCCCCCCTAAAATGTGGGCCCCAGAACTAAACACAATATTCCAAAGGTCATCTAACTTGGGCAAGGCATGATGAGAATATCACCTCTTTATTCTTGGAACCTAAGCCTTTTTTAATGCAGCTCAAGACTGAAGTCACTTTCTTGGCTGCAGTGTGAACCTGTTCCTTAATATTGGGAATTGTAGTCCATCAAAACCCCCCAAATCTTTCTCAGATATACTGCTGTCTACACTTTCCCACATTACCCTACTGAAAGAGATTTCTTGAACACAAGAGTAAAATTATGTTTATGCCTATTAAATTTCTTCTTAGATTCATCCCTAGCCTGTAAGTATTTGACTGTCTTCCAGTGTCATAGCTATCCCTCCCAGCTTTGTGTCATTTGAAAATTTAATAAACATGTCATTTCTGCCTTTGTCCAAGCCACTGAAAAAAATGTTTAACAGCTTAAAGCCAAGCACAGATCCACGAGGCATTCTACGAATAACCTCTGATCAAGTTGACATAGAAACACTAGTGATTACTCCTTGAGTCCAGCCACTCAGCAAGGTCTCGATCCATCCTTAATCTAATCTGGTTTGTTCTAAAATTTCCACAAAAAATAACGATACTTTAGAAAATGCCTTATTAATATCTAAGTCACAATATCTATAGTATACTCCTGAGTTACCTGCTTAGTAACCATGTCACCCTCAGGAATTGCTTTATTTCCCAGGGCATGGCTAGGGGTGACTTCTACAAATCCATTCCCACATTTGCTCCATGAGGTACACCCCCAACATGTTTGAATAAAAAGAGTGAAATGAGTCAGGAGAACTGTACATAATGACAACAATATTGTAAAAGAAAATTAGTCTGAAGAGCTTCAGAACTCTGATCAATGCAGAAAATTATCATTACTTTAGATGACTGATGAAGCATGCATGCCTCATGTCAGAGAAATGGTGCTCTAAAGGTACAGAGTGAAAAATCATTTTATGCGTGGCCAATTTGTTTTGTTTGATTGTATTTATTTGTCACAAGGTAAGCTTGGAGGGTGGGAGGTTGGGAAGGGAGGATTTGGTGATAGAGATGGAAAATAAAGGAATTAAAGACTAACAATAAAATATTCAAAAGAAAACAAAAAACAAAAAGGAAAACAGGAGGGGACAGCACAGTTTCATTACTGTATTTTAAATTATATATACATATAATATATGTGTATATTCGTGTGTGCCCAACTTTAATTATTTCTCTCCTCTTGCTCACTACTACTGAACTCTACCTGGTCCTCACAGTTCAACTCAAGTATTAATAGCCACCCTTTATATAGCAATGTAAGGTTTGCAAACTGTTATCTTATTTGATGCTCACTACCACACTGTGAGGTGGGTGCTGCTTAAAAGATGAGGAAAACCGAGTCCCTTTCATTAGCCTGTGACACATTTCCTGGATTTATGGGATCCAATTCATTTGAACAAATATTTATTATGCATCTATTATGAGCAATTATTAATTAAAGAATGTCCCTGCGTCTAGACAAAGTTAAGACAAAAATAGAGACTTCCAGTATAGGGAAAGATAGATAAGATACTTCTGCATTTAATGCAGACAAGTAGTCAGATCTGGGTCCCAGAAAATAAATAGTCTCTGTTGCCTTTTATGAAGCGGCATAACTTTGGGATTGCCTAGAATGGTTTTCTTCTGCCACCTAGCGTGGAATAAAAGAATAACACTCCTGTGCAATAAATTCTATTTAGCCATACCTCTTGATTACAATCTGTGGCCCACGTAACACGGTTGTGGGCTCTTAGAGCACTTCATGTGCTTGTAGCTTGTTTCTCTGTTTGATAGAGAGCCAGGAAAGAATCTGCTCCTAAGAACCGATCCCAAGTATTCATAGGGTAAAGCAGAAAGGCAGAAAGTTGTGGACCTGAGAGCGTGTCCTCAGAAGTTTGGGTTCCAGCATGACTGGAGTGTGAATTGTCCTTCTGGGATTTAATGGTTGTCCGTATTTGTTTATAATTCGAATTCAAGTTGTACCATCCTCAAGTGGTCCCGCCGGTTTTCCGGCGGTGATGAAAGCATGAAATTCTAAGAGACGTGAAACATTGCTCTGGCTCCTGGATTTTCCGAAGGGCTTTCTACTTTCAACGCAATTTGGGTAAGCGAAATTTTGAAAATAAAGGCCCCGCTGGGATTCGAACCCAGGATCTCCTGTTTACTAGACAGGCGCTTTAACCAACTAAGCCACGGAGCCCAGGTGATAAGCGTGGTTGTGTCCACCTAGAAAAGCGTTTAGCTTGTTTCTATCAGGGAGTAAGCCAGTTGGGGAAAGGACTTTTGAGGTTTTTCACACTCTCTGGGATATTTTGAAAACACAAGAGAATTTAGCCTGACACAGGAGGAGTTGAATGTAATTTCTCCCTCGTTCTTTCCAGAGTCTCTGGCTGGACCCACAGTCACATAATTACATCTTCTTAGAGGTGTAAGATCCCTCAGAAGTTGTTAAGGTCCTTCAGCTTAGGTAGTTTCTACAACGTCCTGGACCAGTGACAATTCAGCCTCTATTTAACGAACATTTTTTAACTTACATTAACCAAATCTCCAGGAATAGGGAATTTAAAATCAACCTGATATCCAAGCTCATGAAAGCATCTGGTTCTTTACAATTTCTAATCTAATGGGTTAGTTCAGAAGGGTTGGCAGCGGAGAAAGAGTAAACCCATAAATGATGGTGCTGTCAAACCAAAAGGCGTCGATGAAACTTCTTTTTTCTTTAATCCAATGTGTGTGTGTTGTCGTTCATAGGATCATAGATTTAGAACCGGAGTGGAGCTCGAAGGTTATCCACTCCCATCCTCTCAAATGCTAGATGGAAAACCCAAGTATCAGATAGGTGAGTTGACTTGCTCAAAATAAGGAAGATATTAAGTAACAAAGCTGGAATATCAGCACGTTGTTGGTCATGACAAATAGAAAAAAGATGTCAGCATGATTTATAGGAATGGGTAACCTAACAAGGAGACTAGAAGAGTTAAAAATTATGGTTGTCAACAAACACTCGACTTACTGCCCAGAGAGAGAGATCAGTCACCAAAACAGCGCCAGTTTAGAACAGAACTCTTTTGTCGAACATTAGGATCAGTATGATCTCATGATTTAGAGAGAAAGGATGGGGGGGTAAAATCAGTTTCTTTATTTGTGATCATCTATTTCACCCAGGCTGGAAGTGCAGTGGCCACTCTAGGGGGATCTCAATACTGATCAGCAGGAAAGGTTTCATTTGCCCTAGTTTTTAAACTTGAGCTGATTCATCCCTCTTTGTGCAAGCTGGAGTTCTATTGGAGTTCACCATATTGATATCAGACTACCTGTAGACAACCAGTAAGCTTTAGCCCTACTGCATCTCTGGACTCCAGCACTCAAGCAATCCATAGCCTCAACCCTCATCAAAAGCATGGGCCAACACACTCAGCGCAAAATCAGTTTAAAGAAAACTTGGGGAGTGATCTAACTAAGCAAAGTCATCCCAGCAGAATTTTAATTAGAAATTCAAGGAAAACAGCCAAGAGAAGAAAAACTGGAAAAGTGCTGAAAAACAGTTTATAACAAATTTTTTGTTTACCATCAAATATAGTAAAGCTGCCATAGTTGGGCTAACAACACAGTCCAAAATGTCTCTTTAGAAAAACTAAAAATGATACTGAAGGGAACACAGTTGGGGAAAGCAGCTGGATTATATCAAATGTGCAGAGGGGGAAATTGGTACTGGGGGCAAAACAATTGTGAGGGCATTGAAGTATAGATACATAGGGATATGGATGGATAATAAATCTATGAGAAAATATTTGGATCTTATTAATGCCAAAAGAAAAAATATTAATCTGAGGGGACATTAACAACTATGGACATATATGCCTATATTACTTACTATCTAAAATTTATATGAGAATGATTTCTACATGTGTAGTGGGAGGAACATCTACCCACATTCCCCTGCCATGTCAAATAGGTTTATTAATTTCCATAAAAGATATTAAAACCAGTCTAGAAAAAAAAACAGCTTAGAGACTCCATTGGGTCAAAAGACCATTCATGTCCATTCATGTAGCTCTCTGGTTGCATAAATGAAAAGCAGCTATGAGAAGTTCCCATTTCTCCTTCAGGTTTCCCATGGGCAACACAGGAAGTTAGGTTCAACCTAAACTAAGCTCTGTCTTCACTGCCTTGTCTCCAGTATGACTAAATAAACTTCCTTTGGTGTTTGGTTAAATATGCCACCAGTGTTTCATTTCCTTCATGTGTGATGTACTATCACAAACTGAGAGTGGCTTGGCCTACTATATAATCATAGTCATAATAATACTAGGCAGCATTTACTTAACATTTTTTCAAAGTCTTTACAAATATTCTTATTTTAACTTTACAACAATTCTGGGATGTAGGAGCTATTAAAATTCCTATTTTACTAATGAAAATATTGAGGCAGAAAGTGGGTAAGTGAACTTCCCAGGATTGCATAGCTGGTAAGTGTCTCAGGCCAAACTTGAACACAAGTCTTCCTGTATTACATTCACTGCTGGACTCTTGCTACCATGCATAGAGGTCATCCAGAATAAGCACATTAGCTTTCACAGTCAATATTTCACAATAAACCTAATATTTACCATCACAAATTTGACTGAAGGATATAAAGCAGAAGTGGGCTGACTCACAACTTTCCTACTTCTGCTAGAACCAGATTAAAATGTAATTGGGAAATATTAAATAAAATAAAACATAATATTAATATGTGATTTCTTAAGATAATATGCAGTCTATAGGGATCCTTATGTATGGTTTAGTGATTCCCCATATTTGTTTGAAAATTTGAACAAATGAAAATTAAGGTAAACTGACAAAGTTCCCAGTATTATCAGTTTATTAGTACAGCTCAAATCTACTAATAAAGACACAAGGGAGTGATAAGGTATTTTATAGTTAATGAACAAGATGACAGCAAAATTTCAAGCTACAGAGATATTATGTTTGTTTCTGATTGGCTGTAGATGACATAGTCAGAGTTGAGATTAAATCATTTGGACCACCCCTTCTGAAACTTCTTTATCCATAGTAAAGACATGTGATTGGAGTTACAAGACAAAGGTTCCCAGGCAATGGGAGCAGTCTTCAGGTGATGAAATTTGCCACAATATTTTAAATTGATGAGATTTGACCTTTAAGTTAACCAGTAGGAAACTGGGAAATCTCTGGAAAGTGAGTGATGATTGGGAGTTACAAAGGAGGTAATTAGAAAGGAGAGACTTGACTTTTAAGCAAGTTTCTCTGAGATGTGAGTGGTAGGTGAAATTTACAAGGAGAAGGAACCAGAAAAGGGAATATTAAGCCTAGTTTGATAAAGTTTTAGCAAAAAAGAATTAAAATCAGTTTGCAATTTTACAACACCAGTGGTATAGAGAATACAAAGTCCCACTGTCTTTATTGTTCTGACTATTTAAAAAAATTTTTTGGTAGAGCAAAGTTTAAAGGCTCTCTTCCAACATGGTTACTCCCCTCCTTATAACACAATTATTTGATATACCTTGAAAGAGATAGCATGGTTCTGCAAACTCCTTTTCATGTATGTCAGGGTCTGCTACCCTGACCGTCGCCTGGATACTTACCTTACCCGGTCTTCGGACGTCTCCGGCCCCTCCGGTGAGGGAGGGGAAATGACTAGACAGAGCACCCGAGTAGAAGCACAGCGTTTATTGCTTACATGTTGAAGCAGGGAGAGAAGAGAGCGAGCAAGCCCCTTACCCCAGGTTATATTACCTGCCCGAGCTCCTCCCATGTTCCTCCCCGTGGGTGGAGCCTGCGCTGTTACCGAGGCGTTCCCAGTACCCTAAGGGCAGGTTAGCACCTCCAGGCGTCTCAACTACCCTCACAGGAGGCCACAGTCCAGAGCTGGGCCCTAACACATGTACACCAGGAAAAGTATTTAAAAGGGAGAAATATGACTAGTAAATTCATTCCCCACTATAACAGGAAATCTAGCACAGATTCCAAATTGAAAAGAGATTTCCTTAATAGATTATGAGGTCCTCCAAATGTTCCTCTTTGTAGTTGACATTGGGCTAGTTTCCCCAAGCTCTAGGACATTACAGATCCTCCCAGAAAAGATCCATAATCATTCAGAAGTCTTTAACCTAATCATTCAAACAGGAAAAATACGTTAAAAAGATCTATTAACCAGATTAGGAAATGCAGTTGGAGGGACAACCTATACAGCCTGCCCATCAGTATAAATGCCTGGATAAACGGACAAGTTGAATCTGAGATTAAATAAGAGCGGAGTGGATTAGTTTCCTTCAGAAAATTGAAAAGTTCCTTTAATGATCCCTGTCTTCCAGAAACAAAAATTCATTTGTTCTGCAATACCAATATTCTACTATTTTTATTAAAATAGCTATAAGATATGGAATTTGATAGATTCTGAAAAGTTGAAAATGATTATCATACATAGTAATGGAGAGACTGAAGTGGACATTATTCCTCCCTGGGACCCTAGGCTGAGAGAAATCTGTTAGGTTACTGGACAGGGTTGGATAACTTGCCTAGTAACAGTTTTTCTGTTGTTGGGCCCCTGTCAAAATATTATTCCCCTTTGGTTTATCTGATGAATTGTTAACAGTCATTTTTTGTTTAGCCCATTTGCATGGTAACCACCTGTGCCCCCCTAATGTTAGACCCCAATTGCCAGGTAACCACTTTCTGCTGAGCCCCGCCCCCCCTTCCTGATTGGCTACCTCTCCTGGCACCTCTCCTCTGTTGGGGTCCTTTGCCTAGTAGCACCCTGACAACCACTTTCTGTTTGGGGGTTCTTGCCTAGCAGCAAGCCCCCCTCTTGCTCTGTCAGAACTCTGTTTGTTGTGGAAACTGCAAGGCTGTACCAAGTAGCGCTGAAATGCTTAAAATGCACTCACCCATCTCAGTTCGGGGCTGTCTCCTCTGGGTCTCTCCATGAGGCAGCCGCCAGCCTGGCTAATAAATGATGCTCTCGAAATTCCTAATTAACATTTGCCTGTGACTTATTAACTCCATCCATTTCAAGACAATGTGAGTATGTAACAGAGAAACAATTGGCCCTGTGATCTAGTAATGGGGTTAAACCCCTAACAGACTTCTAGACAGTTGTGATAGGTCTTTAGCCAAAATTAACTAAATCCAAAGGGTTAAGGATTAGTCAGGGGAACTCTTTTGTCATCTCAACAAGATGAACATTTGTTTTTGATTTTTCCTTTCTCTAAGAAGGGTATGAGCATGAATATTGACACCCTTAAATGTGAGCCAGAATACCTGGGTTGCCACCCCAGCTCTACCACTTGTTTGCTGAATGGGCCAATGAAGGTCAGTTTTTCTCTCTAGATCTTGATTTTATCCTCCTAAAATGTGGGAGTTGGACTAGATGATCTCTAGGCACCCTCCCAGCCCTGCACACTATAATTCCACATGGCTTCTGCTCTCCATCCTAAATCTCTTGTCTGTTTACCATCACCCTTGGATGCTCTAAGTTAGCCACATTTCCTAAAATGTGGCAGTCATTTTTAAATGCAATACCTCAGAGGTAGTGGGATTGTAGCACAGGAGAGAAATGACAAGGATTGCTCTGGACACTGTGCTGCACTAGACACCTGGGGGAGCTTTTGAGCAAATTTAGGCACTGGAACCACAGCTAGTTTACAAATAGTTTACTCGAATCCCTCTCTATTAGGCAGTACTGCTACTTGGGTGGCATCCTCACTCCTCCTGTCCACCCTTTCCACCATTTGGGGTCCAGAAAATGTACAAAACTGAAGAGTTTCCCAAATCTCTCACATTAAAAATCACAGCTTACTTCCAACCTGACATTCTGAAATTATGATTTTTTTTCCTCCAAAGGAACAGATATCCTAGGGCAATGGTGCAGAACCTTCTACCTCAAGGTCACATATGGCCTAGGTACTTGGGTGCAGCTTTTGGACTGAGTCCCAGGTTGTAGAAAACAAACCCTTTTCTTAAGGGGATTTGTTTTGTGAAGTTTGGATTCAGTCCAAGGGCCACACTTAAGGATCTAGAGGTCCACATGTGACTTGAGGTCGAAGGTTCCCCAGCAATGTCCTAGGGATATCTGTCTAAATTTGGTCCTAGATGTTTCTGGGAGATTTTTGAAAGTTTAACAGCAATGTCCCCACTTTAATTCTCTCTGCTCCAACCCCTAGTGGAGCTCAATTGTACAAAATGCCTCCTTTAAAGGATAATTCTCCTTCTCTATTATCTATAATTGTTAACGTTAAGTAGGGCACAACAAAATGCTTAGAGCTCTTTGGCTGACAGGTTTTGTTGTATTTTAAAGACTTAAAAATGAAAGAGAAGACTTAGGAAAAGATGGCAACTTCCAGAGTTTTCCCACTTCCGTTGATCTCAAGCTTAGCAGAGGTGGAAGAAAACAAGATTTCAAGTGAGTAAATAACCCAATGAGTATATTCAGTTTCCTCCTGGAGAGAAAGAAAAGGAGTGGAAGTCATTATTGTCTGTCCCCATAACTTGACTGAGCACTGCAGATCCCTCTCATTCCATGTATCATGCACAGATAGTCCCTATAATATCTGAGCAATGGAAAGATAATTTGGACAGTTATATGGAGGGTGTATTCATCCTTCGTTTCCATAGAAGACCACGCCATCAGAGAAATGATGACATGACTTGCACTTGACTTTGGTTTGAGTGAGGGAGGGCCGTGCTCTCCAGCCTTGGTCACCAGCCTTGCTTCTCCTCCAGAGCCATCTGAATCCAGTGTCCAGATATTCATGAGAATGACTGGAGATGACCCAGGATGAGGCAATTGGGGTTGTGACTTGCCCAAGGTCACACAGCTAGTAAGTGTCAAGTATCTGAGGTAAGAGTACATGCAAAAGATAAAGTAGATGAAGAGAAGTGATGGGAAGTAAAGAAGCCAATCAGGAATTATTATAGTTGTTCAGGTTACCATGTCATCTTTCATCAAAAACAATCAATTGTATCCATACAAGATGAGGGAAGGCTTGGCTAAAAATTCATGTAAAAATGAGGTTTTTGTGAAGTTCAAGATTACTGTGAGTCACCACTGATGTGCTGACAATGCAGCCAAAGAAAAGATCATTGCCTACTACGGGATGCAATAGTAATCTGTTCAGGTGTCTCTACCTCCTAAATGATTTGTTTATTTCTGACTGCCACGTTTTAGGAAATGTGTTGATACCAATGTCCAAAGGAGGGGCAGAGATGATAAGGGAACATTAAACAATGCTTGCTGAGAAGTGAGGATGTTCTGCCTGGAAAAAAAAAAAAAAAACTTACTGGAAAGCAAAGGATGTAGCTGGGTTATTAGAAGTAAGAACTGGTCCCAAATTCTTATTTTAATACATGAAACCCAGTCTTATGGAAGAGCAAGCAGGAGGCAGGGCAGAGATACAAACCCATATCCACTGACTAGGTATTCTGTACTCTTTCTGCCTCATCTGCCTCTCCTTGACAAGATATCTGTTTTCAGATATTTTGTAGGGCTATAAAACGAAAGGACGACAAGGCTTGGCCCCGGAGGCCAGAACTTGGAGCACTGAGTGGAAGTTGCAGAGAGGCACATTTTGGCAGGATATGAGGGGAAACGTTGTATGCATTCTCCCCAAGTAGATTGAGGTGCATGGGTAGATGCTAAGTCCCTTAGCCCAGGAGGAACTGAATTTATCACATCTGGAAAGTCATCTCGGTTTGAACATTATCTAAGTTTAAAGGTCATGTAATCCAGCCCTTTCATTTTACAAAAGAGGATATCGAGGACCGGGAATCTAGGTAAACAGCTCAAGGTCTCTTTGAGTAAAGAATAAGATTTCAAACCTCAGCCACTAATACATGAAAACCTAGGCTGCGCGAGCGCTGGCCAGGGTATCTGTATGAGAACCAGACTGTACTGGCTCGGAGATCACTTCCAGTCTCGAGACTGTGTCCAATCACCGAGAGGGCAAAGAGGAGGAATGGAATCCGTGAAAAGACAGTTTACTTCTTTCTGGGTCTGAGATTATGTATTAATATAAGCTTCTAGCGCAATGAGAAAGGAACAGAAAAATGGGATAGGGTTGATTAAGGAGGAAAAGATGTCAAAGATCCCCCGCTGGCTTCTCCTCTAGACTGGATGCAGAAAGGCTGCTTTCGCTCACATACTCTCTCTCTTTTATAGATCCAAAAGGATAAGGACATAGGGCTTCGTGGCTTAGTTGGTAAAAGCGCCTGTCTCGTAAACAGGAGATCCTGGGTTCGAATCCCAGCGGGGCCTTATTTTTTTTTTTTAAACTACACACCTGCTTTGACTCAGACACAGATGCAGAAACAGACAGACAGAAACAAAGTTTTGATTTCCAGTTTGGCTGGAATATAAAATGTGTAAAAAGGAATAAAATAAGGAAGGGAAGGTAAGTTAGCTCCAGATTATTAAAGGATTGAATACCCTTCAAAGAAGTGTAAAATTTACTCACTAAACAATGGAAAACTCTAGAAGATTTTGAAGCAAAGGTTAAATAGCTATATCTATAGGTAAGAAAGCTTATTCCATGGTTAAACAAGCATATGATTGTGACAGAATACTGGTGTGCTATTAGAAATGAGGAGCAGGATGCTTTCAGAAAAACCTAGAAAGATTTACATGAACTGACGCAAAATGAAGTGGACAGAACCAGAAGAACATTGCACACAGTAACAGCAGCATTGTGGAATGAAGAATTGTGAATGACTTAGCTATTCTCAGCAATGCAACGATCCAAAACAATCCCAAAAGTCTCATAATGAAACTTACTCATCTGTCTCCAGAGAAAGAACTGACGTCTGAATACAGACTGAATCATCCTCCGTCTCTCTGTCTCCATCTCTCACTGTTTGTTTCTTCTTCCTCTCTTTTTCCACTTGTGCAAAATGACTAATATGGAAATGCTTTCCATGATTTTCTCTTAATGAGTGTTATGAGATATTTGTTATACTTGAGGAAGCCTAGAAAGCTTTGCTGCAGGCCTGTATTTCCCAACTCCTTCCCCATCCCCACTTCCCCCACCTCCATTCCAACTACTGCCATTGCCTAAATCCAGCTCACACTCCCTAAATTCTGCTGCCTCCTTCCTCTCAACGACCTGTTCCCTAGGCAATATCACATTTGGTCTTCCCTTCCCTTTTCTTTTGAGACTTAAGTTTATATACTAAGGAGGCTGTAGGTCTGGATTGAGCTGTAAGGTCATCCACTTCAACCTCAACCTAATCTTAACCTATCTAACGGAGATCATTATTTACCTACACGCGAACACACACACACACTCACTTTTCTTGCTTGCTTGGGAGTTTCTCCTTAGTGACTGCTTGGGATTTGGAATCCCAGAAATTTTAGGAAAGACAAAGCAAAGGAGACCTTCCTGGAGGCCAGAGTCACATTTGTGCTCCACTTGCTATACACCAGATACCTCTATCTTTCCAATGTAAAATTTCCTCATTTCACAAGGGATACCTCCCTTTAGGTAACCAGGTGGTTGAGTGGTTAGAATGATAGTGAATCCATTGTGTTTTGCATTCCTGGTTGTTGTTGCTCGGTTTTCTATCAACCCCAAGGTACCCACAAGTTCAAATGTAGAATTAATATTCCTTTGTAATTGGGAAGGACCTAAGAGAAAATGGGAGTCATCAGCTGGACTCAGATCTCATATCACTTATTTGTAGAACACAGAGTGGGGGCATGGCCAGCCAATGGCCACCATTAACTCTACATTGGAAAGGAATCAGAACTGGAGGATACAACGATCAGTCCTGCTGCCTCTAACATGGTAAGCAAGGCTTCTACCATCTAAGCAAATGGCTCCATATCAAAAAATCAGCTCACACACTACTCTGAACAGCCTTTAGAAGGCTACACACCTCAAATGCTTGATAGGCTGTTTGCTTCTGAGAACCTACGACTGAAGGAGGACTCATCTCATTGCAGTAAGTAGACAAGGCCAGAGTCTGGAGAGAAAAATGGGAGGTAAAGCTTCAGAAGACAAATGTAAATAGAGCAGTGGACAGACTTGAAAAGAAAGACAAGTAAGGCAGACTCTTCCACTTGGATCTCCCTTTTCTCCCCCACTCCCACTTTTTAGACTCTTGCTCAAGTAACCATGGCCTCTCCCCTTTTAGTGACTGGACAAACCCAGCAGGATGAAATGCAGGGCCCTTCCCAGGATCTGAAACAACAATGCTGGCAAGAGAGCCCAATTCCAACTAGATATATTCAGTCTACTGACTTACTCTGTGTGAACTTTCCCTGGCCAAAGAACAAAACTCATTTCTGCTGTAAAATTCTATTATACACTTTTCATTTGAGGCAGAGTGTAATGGATAAATTAATGTAATAGCAAAGACCCCAACATACATAGGAGGACCTGCTATTACGGTTCTTTGATCTTCTTTTCTAAAAGGAAAGGCAATTTCTGAGGGATCAACAATCACTTTAATCAAGCACATGTATCATTCACTTAGTTCAGGGGAAAAAGTAAGCACCCTGAACTTCTGAGAAAATACAAAGCAAACAAAATCAACAGACAGGGTTTCCAACTACCTGACAGTAAGTAATACATACATCACAAATCAACAGACGGATAACTGTCCGACCATACATACATATTTACACAGGAGAGAAGAACCAACATCTGGTTTTTCAAAGGCAAGGGACTGCTTAAAAACTTTCCAGAGTCTCATCTGGCATACAAACCTTCTTCCAAAAATAAAACCCCAAAGTAAAGCCTCACCTCAGAGTTTTTATACACTTTTCAGAGCCAAAGGGCATCACAACCCTTGAGAACCAGTGACTTATTAACAAAAGGTGTGGGCCTTCCTACAAATCTTCCCAATCAAACTCCCCTTAAAGGGTAGGCCCATTAATGGGTGGGGAAGATCTTTTTTAATTACATTAAATTAATTAACAATACAAATAGATACACTGTTTCTGGTTAAAGACTCTTGATTAATTCAATCAAAGGCAAGATTCAATCAGGGAAACTTGATTATACTAAAACAAAAACAGTAAAAGATCCTACTTTGATTACTATTACAATTATTCACCAGTACTGAGAGAAGTTCTTGTTCCTGGCTCAGATCCAGTAGAATGGAAGTTGCTTATGGACAGAGGCTGCCTTGTTTTGGTTTTTGGCCCTGAAGGCCAGCTGAGGGACTTGTCCAAAGTAGGTGTTTCAAAAATGCTAGTTAATTTGCTTGGCATCAAATCAGGAGATTTATACAGGGGACTGTAAGCTGTCCAAAATGGCAAAAAGGGAGACCTACACTGGTCCTTCCCTGCATTGCTGGATCCCAAGGTATGACTGGAGGGAGAGAGAATGGAAAAGGAGTTCAGCTGGAATTCTACACCAGGACCTCCTGCTTAGGAGCTAAGAGTTTTCACAACATTTGGACAAGGTACTGGGAGCAAACTCAAGTGACCAAGGGACAAGGCTGACCTTCCTTTTCCAATTGCTTTAGGGAACAGTTAGGGGGAGGAGTGCCACAGAGGAAGTAGAACAAAGGTTGGTGACAAACTCAGAATTCTCAGTTCTGCCTGGTGCCCAACCCCTTTTCAGGTGCTGGCTCCCCACTATCCTGTTGCTGTCCTAAGAAGCTGTGAACAGACAGTCACATTTCCCTAATTAAGCCTCTGAGCATTGGGACTGAGATGGTTTATTTAGTCAAGCACAAAATGTGGCTATGAATAACTTGTACCACTTACTGGGCTTCCTTTCTACTTTTCAGTTTCTTGGGACATATATGCTGGGTTCTTGAAAGCCTTTCTGGTGAAACACAAGCTTGGACAGGTTCTACTATTCTGGGAATACTTCATCTTTACTTGTGGAATCTTTGAGTCTGATCTTCCAATTATTTTCCCATGTCTTTCTCAGGGCCCTTCTCTTTACCCCTTATTGATCAGAGAGAAAAACAGGGAGGTGAGAGTTCCATGGATTTAGGTGGGGAGGATTTCAGGGTATCTAAAAATAGAGTATAAGGATGTCTCACCCCTTTCATGGCCTTAAAGTTTTAGTTATCATAGAAATACTGCCTCTCCTGTACCCCCCCTTCCCAAAAAAAAACTGTCCCTAGACAGAAGACAATAGTGCTGCTGATAAGAAAAAGGATTTGGGGGGTCAGTAATCAACAGCAAAGATGTGGAAGCCAACAGTGAAATGTAAATGTTCATTCTAGTACTGACCCAACTGATCTATTTCAATGGATATGCATGGGAAATGTGTGGCAACCAATATTTTATCTTGCTTCTGATTGTCTTATACAGTTCCCAAGGTATGGTGGGAAATAGGATCATTTTAAGAAAAAGGTGTTCAGTCCCACTGTGGCACTCTGCCCTGAGATATGGAGTCTAATTATAGTCCACTTACTTCTGGTTTACAAATCACATGTAGAACTGTGAATGTAATCAAAAGTGGAGGATGTGGGCATCGATCCCACTACCTCTCGCATGCTAAGCGAGCGCTCTACCATCTGAGCTAATCCCCCACTCTGTGCAAGGATCTCCCAAGCTTTTCAGCCAGTACCTGTGAAGTACATGGGAGAAGGGAGGTTGTATTCTATAAGAGGTAAATCTTTCCAAGGCAAAAAAATAAAAGCAGGAGCTTGGGGAGGAACAAGCTGATATTGTGCTTGATCTTTGAGTCTTGTTCTCTAATTATTTTCCCATTTCTCAAGGTCTTTCTCTTTGCCCCTTGCCAACAAGAGAACCAGAACAGAGGCAGAGAGCAGTCACCATGGATTTGAGGGGGAGGGGTGTGGAGATTTCAATGTGTCCCACAATATAGTATAAGGATGTCTTATCACCTTCTTGGCCTTAAGAACACCACCACCACCCCCAAAAAAGAAACTGTCACAAAAGGAAGACACAACAGTGCTACAGAAAAGAAAAAGGATTTGGAACAAGTAACTGAATCTCAGTAGCAAAAACAGAAACAAACCAATGAAGTTCATTATGCTACTGGCCCAACTAAGCCATTTCATTAGACATGGGTGTATGTGTTTGTCCTTCGTTGCCAAAGAAGACCATGCCATCAGAGAAATAATGACATGACTTGCACTTGACTTTGTTTTGAGTGAGAGAGGGCTGTTTAGGTCACCAGCCTCACTTCTCTTCCAGAGCCATCTGAATCCAGGGACCAGATATTCATCAGGATGACTGGAGATGACCCAGGATGAGGCAATTGGGGTTAAGTGACTTGCCCAAGGTCATACAGCTAGTGATGACATGGATGAGATGTGTATTGGATGCATTTTCTCTCTAAGGTTTGATCATCTTCAGTTTTCAGCAAAAAGTTGCCAAAGGATGGTAGGGGCATAGTGCCCTAACTTATCAGGGAGGAGTAATCAGGTATTTTGTCCAGTCTGGGCTGGCATTGCTACTGTATGAATGAGGGGAAGGTGTCTAGAAACCATTTCTAGAGTCTGCCTGGTGTCACACTCACTGCCAAGTGTGAAACAAATCAAAACTGGAGGATGTAGGCATCGATCCCACTACCTCTTGCATGCTAAGCAAGCGCTCTACCATTTGAGCTAATCCCCCAACCTGACAGAAATATCTCAATAGGTTCAGAGATGGCAACTTCTCCCAGTACCTGCAGGTAGATGAGGGGGTATTAGGGAAGCAAGACTGTGTTTCATAAAACAAGAACAAGAGTTTGGGGAGAAAAGACTTGGGCCTGCACCTAAGTCAGAGAAGACAGAAGGGAAGATTAGGAAGCTTAGTTATACCCTGAAGACAGTGAAGGAATGGGTCCAAGATTCCTGTTACCCTAATCTCTAGGAAACTGAATAGATCTTGGCAAGGGAACTGTTTCCAGGGATTTTTTCTACAAACTTCAAGCGCATCTCTGGGTCTGTTTCTGGGATGGTTATAACATTAACACTAGCCTACCTCTCTTTCTCTGGTCTTCTGCTTTCTTAAGACTGTCCTTTCAGGTCTACTCAGTGCAGCAGCAGTCCTTCTTTCTCCACAGCAGTCAGCTACATCCCCCAATTCCCCAACAACCATGTTGAAGAGACCCGCAATTGGCATTGATCTTGGCACCACTGACTCCTGTGTGGGAGTCTTCCAACATGGGAAAGTGGAGATCATTGCTAATGACCAAGGAAACAGGACCACCCCTAGCTATGTCACTTTCACCGACACAGAACATTTAATTGGTGATGCTGCAAAGAATCAAGTTACAATAAACCCCACCAATACAGTTTTTGATGCCAAATGTCTGATAGGTCGCATATTTGATGATGCAGTTGTACAGTCAGACATGAAGCACTGGCCTTTTACAGTGGTGAATGATGCAGGCAGGCCTAAGGTCCAAGTGGAGTACAAAGAGGAGACCAAAAGTTTTTATTTAGAAGTGTCTTCTGTGGTCTTGACAAAGATGAAAGAAATTGCTGAAGCTTACCTTGGGAAGACTGTCACAAATGCCATCATCACAGTACCAGCCTATTTCAATGATTCCCACCGTCAGGCCACTAAAGATGCTGGAACCATCGCTGGTCTCAATGTGCTCCAAATCATCAATGAGCCAACTGCTGCTGCAATTGCTTATGGTGCCAAGAGAAATGTGTTGATCTTTGACCTTGGAGGTGGTACTTTCAATGTCTGCATTCTTACCATTGAAGATGGCATCTTTGAGGTCAAGTCTACGGCTGAGAACACCCACTTGGGCGGGGAGGACTTTGACAACCTAATGGTCAATCATTTCATTGCCGAGTTCAAGTGAAAGCACAAGGACATCAAGGAGAACCAGAAGGCTGTTCACTGTCTTCATACCGCTTGTGAACATGAAAAATGCACCTTCTCTTCTAGTATCCAGGCCAGTATTGAGGTTGACTCCCTCTATGAAGGTATCAATTTCTACACATCAGTCACTCAAGCCTGTTTTAAAGAGCTGAATGCTGATCTCTTCCACGGCACGCTGGACCCTATGGAAAAGGCCTGAAGAGATACTAAGTTAGATAAATCACAGATTCATGACATCGTCCTGGTGGGTGTTCCCGCTCGAATTCCCAAAATCCAGAAGCTTCTGTAAGACTTCTTCAATAGCAAGGAGCTCAACAAGAGTATCAATCCTAATGAGGCTGTTGCTTATGGTGCAGCTGTCCAGGCTGCCATTATGTCTTGAGATAAATCTGAGAATGTGCAGGACTTGTTGCTGTTGGATGTCACTCCTCTTTCCCTTGGAATTGAAACTGCTGGCGGAGTTGTGACTGTTCTGATCAAACATAATACTACCATCCCCACCAAGCATATGCAGACATTTACCACCTATTCGGACAACCAACCTGGTGTGCTTATTCAGGTTTACGAAGGTGAGAGGGCAATGGCAAAGCATAACAACCTGCTTGGCAAATTTGAGCTCACAGGAATCCCCCCAGCACCCAGAGGTGTTCCTCAGATTGAAGTAACATTTCACATTGATGCAAATGGCATTCTCGATGTTTGTGCTGCGGATAAGAGCACAGGCAAGGAGAACAAGCTCAGCATCACCAATGATAAAGGACGTCTGAGCAAGGAAGGCATTGATCATACGGTCCAGGAGGCTGAGGATGAGAAGCAGAGGGACAAGGTGTCTTCCAAGAATTCTCTTGAACCTTATGCTTTCAACCTGAAGCCTACAGCGGAGAATGAAAAACTGCAAGGCAAAATTGCTGATGAAGACAAACGGAAGATCCTTGACAAATGTAACAAAATAATCAACTGATTAAAATAAGATAAGAACCAGACTGTTGAGAAGGAAGAATTTGAGCATCAGTAGAAAGAGTTGGAGAAGGTCTGCAACACCATCATCACCAACCTGTACCAGAGGGCAGGAGACATGCCTGGTGGGCTCCCAGAGGGTGGAGAAGCCCCATCTGGAGGTGCATCTTCTGGACCTACCATTGAAGAGGTGGACTAAACAACAGAAGAAAGAGCATTGCACACAGCTTACCCAAAACTGAAGAACTCAAAATTTGTAGCCAAGGCAGTAGCAGTTTCAAAGTAACATTTAAGCTACTGTGTAAATCTGGGCATTCAGAATACTTGAATGTGTGCAGAGGGAGAGAAGTGAACAACATTGCACTTTATCAGTACTGTAAACAAGTGGAAATGCAATTCTTGTCCTGGAGAATAAAAACTACTTAAAATTGGTACCATAAAAAAAAAAGACTCTATCCTCTCCCTGCACATCACTGAATGGAGATTTCACCTGGGGACTCTGCCTCCTCTCCATGTCCCCTGCTGCTCTGGCTTTAGAATCAGAAACTTAAGGAAAACAGAAGATGGTTCTTGAGATCCTCTGAGTTAGATCTCTAATAATAATCCCCAGAGTTTGAATAATTGTGGCAATGACAATGTGGGCCTACTTCATACCTCCAGGGTCTTCTATCAAGCCTTAAGATGAATCGGACCTTTGGCACCTTGTACCAAAATGTTTGGAAGGCACCTTTGTACAACCCTGAAGAAGAGTAAGGAACATGATAAAGTGTCTTATGGGGAAGAACGGAAAAGTTGGGGAGGAAGAAAGGAAAGGGAAATTCTCTGGGACAGAACTCTTTGGATAAGTGATCAGCCGAAGAAACAGTCTCAGAGACAGCCAGACAAGAAAATTCAATTAGGTCAGTAATAATCCATAAAAGCTCCTCAACACTGCTCCCAGAGGAGTCTGCATCTGAGAGCTCAGGGAGTCGAAGTAGGACCTCTTTGCCCTTCCCAGGCTACAAGGTTTATTTGACTGAGTACCTTTATGCTTCTCAGGGTCAATTTCTTGATTTATCTCTCCCTCTTTCTCCTCCTACTCGTGGGAGTATAGTCTTTGGATGCTTTGGAGAATGAACCTACTCCCTTTTGCTCCTTCACATATTATATCTGGGCAACTTATGAGGAGTCCCTAATGTCTGAGTAGATGGGAAAAAGCCTGGTGGTCCTGCGTCCTTTACTAGTGTTTCTTTTCCTTCTACATTCTCTAAATGGAAGTTTCAATAGTGCCTCAAACTCAACATATCCAAAACCAAGCGCTCTTTCTTTTTCCCTCATCCTGCTGCTCCTTCTAATTTCGCTCTTTCTGTCTGTGGCAACACCCATTCATTCAATTAGTGTACCATATTTCTTCTTCAGTCCTCTAAATTTGTGGTTCTAAAACTTTTCAATGTTGTGCCAATCCCTGGGAAACTTTGGGCCCCCTACTCTGTTCTGACTAGCAATTTGGAACATCAACTTCTGGGAATCGCTGCTGTGATCAGCAGTTTCCAACTGCCCCTATTCCCAGGCAGAGATCGCGGCAAGGACACTCCTGCAAACCCGCTCTTCTACAGTTCAGCTGTTCTGTGACCCTGGCTAGTGCCAAGGTCATCGGTCTGCCTCTGTTGACTAGAAACAGTCTAAACCGATCTTGTGGATTTCCTAGGAATATGCTATCACCCTGCAAAAAATAACTTGTGACTTCCCTCCCTCCTGAGTGTCTATAATCTCTGTTTGCAACTCCCCACAATGAACTTCCCTGTCTAAGTAAGATAGTGATTGTTTGGGACTGCAGTTCTTTGAGCCTCAATAAATGTCTTACTTTATTAATGATTAATTTCTTGATCTGTTTTTATACTGGTTTTACAGTTGTTTTTCTCTACCATATTATCATTGTATCAATTCTTCATTGACTTGGTGTGTCAGTTCGTAAAGGTCTCCCCATTTTCCTCTAGCTTAATAATAATTCATTACATGGTACATGCATGTACCACAATGTGTTTGGCCATTCTCTAACAAGAGGACACCCCTGTAGTTTTCAGCTTTAGCTACCACGAAACTCTTCAGGCACCTTCAAACAGTTGATAGCCTATTCCTTTCTGCTTTTGGAAGATTACATTTTCCCAAGGTTTCTGTTTCCTTCCATAGCTTTCTCTGTCTTCTGCCCTCTTTAACCCTCTTTAGCCGTTTGTTCTGCACTCTGTATAGTGGCAGCCACAGAGACAGAAAGCCCGGTCAGAAAAAGGAGTGGGAAAGAGAAGTGGGAGGAGGAAAGTTGGTGGATGAGGCCGAGAAAAGGATAGTAATTCGTAGATCAGGAACACAGATAACAGTAAGACTGGAGGTACAGATTTAGGAGACATTGACGTTATGAAGAGTTGAGGATGGAATGGGAAACACATTAAGTAAGAAGTTAGAGCCAGTACAGGATAATGCTCAAATAAAAGAAGGTATTCCTATAAAACAATTACGTCCCTGGGTGGGCTCGAACCACCAACCTTTCGGTTAACAGCCGAACGCGCTAACCGATTGCGCCACAGAGACAACGCAACCGCGAATTTTATCCCAGACCTGGTCCGAGACACGTTGGCCTGCCACCACTAATCCCTCCCCTCCAAAAAAAAGTGAAGATGGTTAAGACCCTCTAATGTCTATTAACTTTCAGGATCTTCATTCTGAACCAACATTCGTTCTAAAGCACCAAGAAGGAATTTTGATTATTCCCAACAGAAGTCTCCCCGTCTGAGACCCCAGGATACAACAAAACAGACACAAGGATTTTCGTTGCCTTTTTTTTTTTTTCAGAAGAAAGAAAACTACCAGTTTCCCGTCTTCGTCATTTCTTATTCCCTTCCTCCTGGAACCTGGGCATAATTAGCTTCAAGATTCTTCCGACAAGTCCAGTGTTTAATGCTGGGAGGTGAGCTGTTTGGGATTTTTTCCTGCTTTGATCAAATGTGAAGGAAGAAGACTGTCAGGCGGAAAGATTTTAATTTTGCTTCTTTCTATGACTTCTTTTCTAGACTTGAGCTTGTTTCATATACTTGTGTATTTACGATCCTATTGAGAGACCATTCCCAGGATATTCTGGGGAACAAGATTCTAATTTTTGTCGCGATCAGTTCTGCTATATCTGGCTCTTGCGTCGTCTCTGTGGCGCAATCGGTTAGCGCGTTCGGCTGTTAACCGAGAGGTTGGTGGTTCGAGCCCACCCAGGGACGACAGCTTTTTTTTAAAAAACCTTGTGAAAAGTCGGGACAGGATTTGTTTGGAAATGACAATTCAACTCTCTAACTGATTTCTCCTGACCCAAGGGACTCTGGGGATATGAAGTCGATTCTTTGCATATGTAAAACTACCGTTCGATAACCAACATCTCTATATGCTTTTGACGTGTTGTTTGTTTTTAATATTTATCACTGGATCTTCCTATAACCATTTCTGGGTGCTAAGAAACTCTTCATATAACGGTAACGAATGGCCCAGCATTTAGAAATAGAAGAGGGAAGATTCATTTTTCATTGGAATCCAAATACTATTAACGTCTGCAGTCTGAGAAAAATTAGATGAGAACCTATTGAAGGAACTCAGTAGAAAAAGCAGTATCGTTGGGGATGTAGCTCAGTGGTAGAGCGCACGCTTTGCATGTGTGAGGCCCCGGGTTCGATCCCCGGCATCTCCATTTAATTTTTTTTTTTTCTTCCTTCAAGTTTGGGTTCCAGTTCCTTCCCTTTTTCTGGTCTCTGTGTACCTTTGCACATCAATTCCCCTGTTGATCATTATCATCCAGGAGTATTCCTCTGACCCAAGGTTTGGGATTTCGAATTGTTAATATTTTATGAATGCCAAAAACAAAGCACAGCGTCTCTCTGTGTTACAAATGGGAGTATTTTGGAGAAGTACTTAGCTCTCGCATAGTCACCGAGACAGTCAAGAAAAAGAGACTTCGGCGTACGGAAGGGAAAACTCCCATCCTAAACCCGTCCTCTCTCACACTCTCAACAAGTCAGTCAGATGTATAATATCGGGGTCAACAGGGTCCTGGCCCCAACCTGTGTTTCTTTTCCCCTCAGAGAACCTCACTTGTGCCTACTTCCATTCTTACTTCTTAGGGTTAAATGTCCATCCTTGTGGTTCTTCAAATTATGAGTAATATCCCAAAGGCAGGGTCTGGAGACCCTGAGAAATATGAGGAGAGGAGGAGGACATCTCATTGATAACACCCTCAACCCCTACCTCTCTGGGTATAGGACTCAAAACTGGAGGATGCGGGCATCGATCCCGCTACCTCTCGCATGCTAAGCGAGCGCTCTACCATCTGAGCTAATCCCCCACTGCAACTACCTAGGTTTACAAGCCACATCTAACAAGAAATCAGAAACTCTTACCTAAACAAATGAGAGGGTTTAGGACTATGATCAAGTGATAAGTCCTTGCGACGATTCCTGTCTTAAAAAATAATAAACACCATTTGTATCGAATTCACCTACAATTCACCTACATGTCTCCACTCCTTCAGCGTGAAATGTCCTCACGAGTAGAAGGGATGCCTGCCTTTATTCTGTTGGCAGAGGGGCTCATGACGTGATGGTTGGCGAATCCTTTAAGACCCTGGATGCCTGGCGGTTCACGCTTCCTAACTCTTCTCTTTCGCAAACGCCCCAGCTCAGGCCCTCAACCACACAAACCATGCTTATAGGTCTCTATAGGTTCCTGTAGTGGTCTTCCGGACAGACTCAGGTCCTGGGACTCATTTCTCTCGGAAATAGCCTGATCAACACACCTCTGATTACACACAGCTAGGAATCAAAAATGGAGGATGCGGGTATCGATCCCGCTACCTCTCGCATGCTAAGCGAGCGCTCTACCATCTGAGCTAATCCCCCGTACGCAAAGCTATTTCGCAAGCTACTCGAAAGAAAATCTAGAAGAGCACAGACTTTAGTGCTGGACTCTGTCTAACCCAGAGAATTCAAGAGCAAAAAAAGCGGTGCGGGAGACCAGAAACAATAGGAAAAAGAGGGACGGGGGAGAGCCTTGGGGAGGACCAAACGTAAGCGCAGGCCGACTTGAAAGTAATAGACCTGGGTGGGAGACTGACCTTTCGAGAACTCTTCCTCAAAAATCTACAAGGAATCCTAGGGAAATGCTGTCATCCATTCCTGGGGAGGATCTGCCAAAAGTCAAAGGAGACATTTCCCTGAATTCAAATCTGAATTCGGATGACTGGGCCGTATGAAAACAATGGTTTCAATATATATGAGAGATGGAGAGATATATGAGAGAATGGAGATAGGTGTCCCTCGAGGAAAAAAATAAATCGGGCCTGGGAATTACCCATTGGGGTATGCCAGAGAAGAGAAAAGAGGTGCTTGCGATCGTGAAGTTAAAGAGACATAGTAAAATGGACATTATTCCTCCCTGGGCCCCTAGACTGAGAGAGGAATTCCTGTTCCTCTTTCTGAAAGAGAAGAGTTAAGAAGCGTGAACTGCCAGGCATCCAGGGTCTTAAAGGATTCGTCCCAATAGGGCAGGGTTGGATAATCTGCCTAGCAACAGGTTTCTTGTTTGGGCCCCTGTCAAAATGTTATTCCCCTTTAATATCTGATGAATTGTTAACTGTCATTTCTTGTTTAGTCCATTTGCATGGTAACCACCTGTGCCCCACCTAATGTTAGACCCCCATTACCAGGTAACGACCTTCTGCTGAGCACCCCCCTTCCTGACAACTATGATAACCAGTCTGTGATTGGCTACCTCTCCTGGCACCTCTCCTCTGTTGGGGTCCTTTACCTAGCAGTACCCTGACAACCACCTTCTGTTTAGGGGTTCTTGCCTAGCACCAAGCCCCGCTCTTGCTCGGTCAGAACTCTGTTGTGGAAACCGCAAGGCTGTACAGAGTAGCGCCGAAATGCTTAAAATGCACTCACCCACCTCAGTTCAGGGCTGTCTTCTCTGGGTCTCTGCATGAGGCAGCCGCCAGCCTGGCTAATAAATGACACTCTCGAAATTTTCAATTAATTTTGCCTGTGACTTATTAATTCTGTCCATTTCAACACGAATCCTGGATCAGCCAAAAAGGGATTCATGGTCGCAAGAATATCTGAAGATTTTGTCCATTTTCTCAAAGCCCTCTTTTGATATTTTCTTTTCTTCAACATACCCATTGTGTTTGTCCTTCGTTTGAAGAAGACTTTAGAAGGAGACCATGCCATCAGAGAAATGATGACGTGACTTGCACTTGACTTTGTTTCGAGTGAGGGCTGTTCAGGTCACCAGTCTCACTTCTCCAGAGCCATCTGATCCAGAGACCAGATATTCATCAGGATGACTGGAGATGACCCAAGATGCACTGGGAGTCCTTGGGCCCTTTAGGCAGAGGTCTTTGCAGGTACTCACTTAGGGTGAGGTAACACCCATTTAATTGAATAGACCTGTTTAAGAAGTAGCCAGGGCTTGGCCTCTTTAATGAGACCAAGAAAACGAAACACGTCAGGCTGGGTGGGAAACAGCAACAGTTATTATTGATAATCACTGTCTTTTTAGAAATGAGAAGGCAGCAGTTTGTAGGGATGGTTGAAAGTGACTGTGAACTTTCTCACAGATGATACATGGAAAATAGATATTTATGTCTGCTGTATTACTTTTTCTACTATTAATAAATAGTAGAGTCACCAACATTGATGGCTATGTAAACCTGGGACAGTTAGATGTGAGTAGAGATCAAGATAGAGGAATGAGCAAAAGTCTACAGGGAAAGAAGTTTCTCCAGTTTATTAAACACACATTTCACACAGTACTGGGAGATAACTTAGATTAAGGAGAAGGCCTTATAGGCCTAGGGAGGAATCACTCTAAAACTAACCAAGATGCTTCATTCCCCAGATTCTTCACAGACTCCAGAAAAGCATTCCTTGAAAGTCTAGATCTCCAGTCAGTCTTTACCATCAAGACAACCCACTGCCTTATGTGTATACTTGCCCCTCCCAGCGCTTTCCTGCACCCCTCTTTTCCTCTGCTCTCTAATCTATCCCACCCATCCGTTGGTCTTAGATTTTCTGAAGTAGAAAAAAAATAAATTGGGCCTGGGAATCATGCATTGGGGTATGTCAGAGAAGAGAAAAGGGGGGACCATTTGCTGAGGACTAAATAAAAGAACAGACTCTTGCAGGTGGGAAGGACATGAGAGTAAGAGACAGGGTCTTCCTGAGGCCCTGATTCCCGTTGGACCACCCTTCTCCTATAGATATGAAGGTGAGGGAAAGGAAGGTGTCGGGTGATCCGGTCTACCAGCTACCAATTAGGCGGAAGAGGACTCAAAACTGGAGGATGCGGGTATCGATCCCGCTACCTCTCGCATGCTAAGCGAGCGCTCTACCACTTGAGCTAATCCCCCTTCCTCACTATAAATTTTGGCAAGCTATATTTCACTGAATCTAGAAGGCCATACGCCTATGTACTATTAATAGAGAAGAGAACGCCAAAAGGCATTTGCGTGGACCATGGCGTGCTTGACTTTAAGATTACATATGAAGGTGGGAGTAGGGGAGACAACCAGAAGGAGAGAGGAGGGAAGTGCTTCTAGGTTTGGGATTGTGTTTTTGCTTCCGGCTTCCTCCGCCATTGGGAAAGAATAGGAATGTGTTCTAGAGAAGATTCAGAAGTGAAAGTCGAAAGCTTCATTGCATGACCTAACAAGGTCTCCTGCACAGCAAAGAACAAAGAAAAGGCCAATCCTTTTTTCCTGTAGATTCGAGCACGGTTTTCACAACGGCTCCGTGGCTTAGTTGGTTAAAGCGCCTGTCTAGTAAACAGGAGATCCTGGGTTCGAATCCCAGCGGGGCCTAAGATTTTGCCCACAAGTTCGGCCCTTTCAGTCTCAATTGTATCCTCAGCTACAACCTCGCATTTGTGAAGCACCTGCTCCAAGACGTAGTGGTCCCTTACCTGAGTTCCGAAAAACAGCATTTCATTCATATCCCACGCCCACCCCCAACCGTCCGTCTCGTGTTAGTCACAGCAGATCACAGCCTTTCTTTTCATCTTCTCACAGAATATATTTGTTCGTCCTTGTCTCTCCTTTTTCCCATGGTTTTTTTTTCATACTGTAGCTCGGCCCAGTGGTGCTGGTTGTCAGGGTGGATACTCTCCGATGCCTTTAGACCCCTTTCGAATTTAGAGATTCTTTAGATTTCGAATTTGGTTGCCCAGGTTATTTATGCAAGAAGTCCCGTTTCTCTTGGTTCCTGGGAATATAAGGCAGATAGTGCACTGTCCTCTTAATATTTCCTATCCAGTTCTAAACCCCTGTCACGCTAACTCCCTTGCACTTCACCTTGATGTCCAAATGTTCCCAAAACAGATTTTAGCAAGAGAAAAGGTGACCAAGAGGTTCAGGTTTCAGACTGCTATCAATTGTGCTCTACCCTCGTGGATTCAGTTTCGGCCCTTGTTAGAGTCTGGACGATGGGACCTTTTGAATGACTGTGGATTACGATAATATTAAAGAATACTGCTTTCCGCTTCATAGGGCACATATTTTTAAAATAACCTTTCAGGCCTATTTAAACTGCACGACCAATTGGCAGCAACTTAAGATAGATAAGTAACACATTTCAAAAGAGAGGTATCAGCCCAGGGAAGGAAGGAGAATATTTAGAATGCAACCAGCAAAGTTAAAGGAAAACTTTTCCTCTCTGAGGTCTGGAGACTAGGGGAAATGACCAAATACTTTTACAATTTTGAAAGAATTTCTTTTAGACAAAACTACAGAGTTTCATGCAAGAACAAGTCATTGTCACTACATTTGGACAAAACTTCCTACTTTACTGTGTCCTTGCATAATGTCTTATACTTAACTTGTTTTTCAAAATGGGTTGGGTCTTTCTAATATTAGGCCATCAGGTGTTGTGAAATTGTTGTGGTTCTTAATGTTCCCAACATAACCTATCCCTCTGGTGGTCACTCTGATTTTACTTGGGGAATCTCCAGAAGGAGAATTTTTTATTACTCTGGAAAGGTTAATTTACTTTTGAATAGTTCCATTGTTAGGAAACCGTTTCTTAAGCCAAGCCTAAATCACCACTTTAAAACTGCCAAGTCTAAAAGTAGACAAATTGATGTGGCTTGTCAATTTCAAGTCATTTGCGCAGGCAGGGGTGGATTAAAGAAAGTGACTGGTCTCTACTCCTTCCTAAGGTTCAGAGACACCCACCTCCCCCCACCCCCCCCGTCATTCAGATACTCAATTCAGCTTCTCCTCTCTCCTTGTCCCATAGAGATTAGAATAGAAATACTGAAACTGTGGAGAAAAGGAGTACATACCTAAAGGCCCCGCTGGGATTCGAACCCAGGATCTCCTGTTTACTAGACAGGCGCTTTAACCAACTAAGCCACGGGGCCGGCACACCGACTGCTTTTAAATCGACGACAAGCAAAAAAAACAAAACAAAAAAAACAAAAAACCGAACCGCACACATTTTTCGTTTTGTTGACGTTCGCTACATAAGTACAGGAGTTTTAGGTCTTTTCCTCATGTATCATCCCTAGAGCAGATTCTTATTCCATTTCTATTACTCAGGAACACAAGTGAAATATAGTCCCAAACTTGGAAGAACCTTTTCTGACTGTCTCTCCTGTTCCCACTTTACACAATCATAAATGTTCAGCGTCCAAAGGGACGGCACAGACAAGATATTTCATCCAGTAGCTGAGCGGAAGTCCTCCAAAGAGTCATCAGTGGCCCAGACAAGGCACTTAAGAAATAACATGCTACGAATTCAATTAAACCTCCAGGTATAGGGAGCTCAGGATCTGCTCATTCTATATTGAGACAGTTTTATGCACTTTTCCCCCTTCCATCTTGTCGAATTCAACCTTTCTGAAAAAATAAGTTCTTTAGAAAAAGCACTGTCTGAGCACAAGGTCTAGTACATAGTAAGTGCCATTGCTTATAGGTGGTATAATGGATAAAGTGATGGACCTGGAGTAAGGAAAAACTGAGTTCAAATCCAAACTCAGACACTTATTAGGCATATGAGTCTGAGCCCATCTCTTAACCTCTATTTGCCTCACTTCCCTCATCTGTAAAGTGGTGAAAATATTGATAATAGCATCTATCTTTCAGGGTTGTTGTGAGGCTCAAATGAGATAATAATTGTAGAATGATTAGCAAAATGTCTGACACAGGGAAATCCCAATATAAATGGTTAACTATTTATTCTCTTTCCTTCCCATATCATCTGATTCTGTTCTTGCCACCCAGAAATAAGAATGGTTTCCTCCATCAAGCCACACAAGTAAAATAAACTTCAACAGCTCTCCCACAGAGACTGTCAATACTGTTACTCTATCTTTAAAAGGCAATAAAAATGTGGAGCGGCTGTTTATCTTGTATACTTGCCCCTCCCAAGGCTTTCCTGCACCCCTATTTTTCTCTGCTCTCTAATCTACCCCACCCATTCTTTGGTATTAGATTCTCCGAAGTATAGGCTCATGACCTTCTAGATTCAGTGAAATATAGCTTGCCAAAATGTATAGTAAGGGAGGGGGATTAGCTCAAATGGTAGCATGCGAGAGGTAGCGGGATCGATGCTCGCATCCTCCACTTTTGAGTCCTCTCCCACCTAATTGGTAGCGCGGTAGAGCGGATCATCCGACTCCTTCCTTTCCCTCTCCTTCATATCTACGGGAGAAAGGCAGCTTGACAGGAATCCTGCCTTTTTCTTTCATGTCCTTCCCACCTTCAAGAATCTGTTACTCTATTTAGTTCTTAGCAAATGCTCCCAGTAGAAATAGGCCACTGGGGGAAAAAAGCTGCATGCAGGCAAGAGTCTGCTAGGTAGCAAACATCGTACTAAGCACTTCCAACAATTCTGGGAGGAAGGTGCCATTATTGTCACTATTTCACAATTGAGGAAAACAGAGTAAGAGACTTGTCCAGATCCATAAAGCTAAGAAATTGTCCGAGATATGATTTTGAATTTGGATCTTCCAGTCTCCAGGCCTATCTCTATTCTGTTCACCACTGAACCACCTAGAGGGGTCAAAATGCATTCGTAGCTCGTTGCCTTTAGCCATCCCCTCACCTTTTGTCTTTAAAGGTCTGCAGCTTTTGTGCATTTGAGAGCATTTTACTTCGGAAGGCTGAAGTCATTTATTTGTATCGAAAGTCAATTCCTCACTAAAGGCATCTACACCGTTTTTAACTTTGTGAGAACGGGTTGCAAGGTCATAAGCACCATGCATTCACCTGTTCGGAGACATACTTTTATATTCTATTAGGACTAACTTGTGAGTAGATTAGCTCAAATGAAAAAGCATTCGCCTCTCAAGAGAGTTAGCTGAATCGATGCATGCATTCTCCAGTTTTAATTCCCTTACTTCCTCTGATCGAGACCCGGAATATTGGGTGCAGGTCAGCTAACCGGTTCCCACTCCTCCCTATCCGGAAAGAAAGGATGTCCCGAAAGCAAGTCTGCCTGAAGAGTAACCTGTCCTTTCTCTACTATGCTTTCGTGCGCTTGGTAAATGCATCACCGAATCGCAGGAATGCAGAAATGAAATAACTTCAGGGTGTCTTGAAGACTATACATATAGCAAGAAGAATGATATCCAGACGTTGGAAGCACAATGGGTTTGCAAGGTCATCTCTCTAACCATTTACCCACCTCATCGCCTAAATGTAAGCATTTCTTGCACACGTGAAGTTTTCCGTGGGAAAAGAAAGAACTTTCTGATGGACCACGAGTGAGTTCGAGGGAAAAGAGATTTGAACCATTTGTATCAGAAATATCACTACAACGGAGCGGGATAATAGCCCTCTGCCCTCAACTGCTTGTAAGCGTGGGACTTGCAGCTTTAGAGTCCTAGATAATAGCATACCCTGAACTCTCTGGAGGAAACTGTGTGTTACTGCGATTCTGATTTGCTCAAAAGCCACATTGCCTTCTTTGATAGGGGTATGTCATGCTAGGTGATCCTTTGCCAGCGTCTCCCACGTCTCACAATAGAAACTAAAGTTCTTCAGAAGGTCCCTAATAGTGTCCTTGTACTGTTTCTCTTGACCTCTGTGTGAGAGCTTATCTTATGAGAATTCTCCATAAAATAGTCTTTTAGGGTACAAGCATAAGTTTGACATTTGAGCTAAGCTCTCTCTTCAGTAGAGTTTAAATACTTGGCAGCTCAGCAAGAGAGAGGACCTCAGTGTCTAGAAGCTTATTTTGCCAGGTAATCTTCAGAACCATTCTAGGATAATTAAAAGCAAGTAGCACTGAACCTACCAGCCGAGATGAAATGGGACTCTGCGGACCTAAGGAAGTTCTTTCTTGCATTGTCTTTCATTTAGTTTCTGGGATTCCAAACTCTGAGGAGTATCCAAAGGTGAGCGGCCAGGTCAGAAATTCTTCTCTAGCAAACAAGCTTCATTGAGGATGGAATTAAAATTCAGAATTTGAGAAAAAGCGTTGGAGATACCGGGGATCGAACCCGGGGCCTCACACATGCAAAGCGTGCGCTCTACCACTGAGCTATATCCCCAATCTTACTGACTCCTTTCCGCTATATTTCCACGTGGTTCTTACTTACTTTCCTCAGAGAGGTTGGTATGGGATGAGTAGTGTCACTTTGAAATTCCAAAACCATTTGTATTCCAACAACCAACAAATTTTCCCTCTCATTTCTCTGAATGTCCTCTCCCACATTATCTTTTTGTTCTGTTTTTTTCGCTTAGAAATGGACAACAGTAGGGAAGCCCTGAAAATATTTGAGCATAAAAACATTTTCTTTCTCTGGCAGCAAAGAGGAAAATGGGTTGGCAATGGGAAGACCTCTTGGGAGCTATTGAAACAGTCCAGGTCAGTGTTTGCTATGAAATAGAGAGTAGAGGACAGATTTTAGAAATATGGCCTAGTGGGAATCCCCCAAATCTGCTGTGTCATTAGACATTAGAAGTGAAGGAGAAAGAAAAGTCAAAGGTCTCTTTGACACCACCATTCTCAGATCGTCCAGTTCTCCCGTATCTACATTATTAAGTCTTTATCTGGAGGTGTCTGACTATTTTAGCATTGACCATGCCTCAGTTCAGCTCCCCATGTCTTTCTATTTCAGGGACATTGCACTCTTCCTATAATATTCTGTCCTTACCACATATCCATACTTTCACATTATTCATTTCTCCTTATTCTCCACATTTTACTCATTTCATGGTTAGCTTATTGGTTCTTGGTTGGATGTTGACCATTCTCAAGGATGATAAAAATGAAATCACTATGTGGGGGTCCAAGTATGATATCCAGTTGTGTCTGGTAAGACCAAAATAAGCACAGAAGATTCCATCACATGAGCATTTGGAGTGGAATCCATTTTATGGAGACACCTAGTTAATGGTGGCACTAAAGGTATAAATAGTGGAGTCAGAATGAGAACTTGTGAAAGTGCATGGACGTGAGGGAGGTTAGACAATGACCTCCATTTTGGAGCGATTAAGGTATTGGGGTTTTTGTTTTGTTTTGTTTTGAGGAAAGGGCACAATCTAATGGGGATATCATGCCAGAAATGTTTTTGTGTCTCTGGAATGCAGAAGAGAAATGCAGGCTAAAAATATAAATGTGGAAATCACTTTAAGGAGTTGAAGCCGTGGAATGAGATTGCTAAAGTGAGAGAAATTGAAGCCCTCAGGACAAAACAATAGCAGTTAGACTGTTCGGAAGATCTAGGAAAATGTATGGGGAATTCCATATTTCTTTTGCTCAGTGATAACTATTTCAAGAGCCAAACTCAGGTCCCTAGGTGGGCTTTGAAAAGGGCAAACAAATAGACTCTATCTTGAACCAATTTTGACCATTTAGATCCATGTGACCAGATGGTAGGACACTTCTGAGGTAAAATGTATTAGGATGTAAAACAAAAAGAGGGCAGAACCCCTACAATGCACCAGCACAATAGGAGCCATGCTTAGAATAATCTAATTCACTTATCTTTGTTTCATTTTTTTATTTCAATATTTATTTTTTGTTACTGTAAAAAGAAAAATCTGACAAGCATCAACATGCATGAGTGTTTCCATATATGCAGAAGAAAAATGTAATTCATGGATCTCTTCCTTATTAATGCTTTTCAAAAAACATAATAAATTTAACACCCTCAAATTTATGGTCTTCTGGGTGTGCCTGGGTCACTGAGAGATATATAGACAGGATCACAAAGATATAATATGTCAAAGGTAGGACACTAGAAGCAAAGTCTTCCTGACTTTAAGATCCAGTTTTTAACTACTGTCTTGCACTACTCAACACTTCATTAAAACATAATAAATTAGAGAGAAAAAGGACCTTATCAATAATGCAATCCACTGCTTTCACTTTACAGATGATGAAATTGAGACCCAAGAATGACTGGTAAAATTTATTATTTCTTATATTTTAATTAACAAATACAAAAAAATAATCTGCTCCTCACTAATTTGGACTGAAGTGGAGTTGTGTGTTTGAGTTGAAGTGGAGTGAACTGATCCAACCATTCTAGAGAACAATTTGAAACTACGTCCAAAGAACTAGGACTTTGGCCTAGCAATGCCAATACTAAATCTGTATTCCAAAGAGATCAAATGAAAAAGACCAATTTGTACAAAAATATTTATAGCAGCTCTTTTAGTGGTGGCAAAGAATAGGAAACTGGGAGAATGTTCATCAGTTTGGGAATGACTGAACAAATTGTAGAATATATCGATTATGATGGAATATTATTTTACTATAAGAAATAATGGGCAGGATGGTTTCACAAAAACCTGGGAAGGAACATGAATTAATGTAAAGTGAAGTGAGCTGAACCAGGAGATAATTGTACTCAGCAAGAGCGGTATTCTTGATGATCAACTGTGAATGACTTAGTTTTTCTGATCAAAACAATGATCCAAGACAAGTCTGAAGGATTTATGATGAAAAATGCTATCCATCTCCAGAAAAAGAACTGATAGTGTCTGAATGTAAATTGAAGCATACTTTTGGTACTTTATTTTTCTTAGGGTTTTTTTCTGTTTTCTTTTTCACAATCTGTCTAAAATGGAAATATGCTTCCCACAACTTCACAGATTATTCTATATCAAATGGCTTACCTTCTCAGGGAGTGGTGAGAGAAAAGAGAGAGGGAAAGAATTTGGAATTAAATTTTTTTTTAAATGAATGTTAAAACTTTTTGTACATTTAATTGGGAAATATTTAATTAAATAAAAATCGGGGGGGGAGGGGAATTTGTTCCTCTCCCTACTCCTTCCCCCACTGAACAAATATTAAACAACAAAGCTAGGGGGAAAATCTCTCTCTCTCTCTCTCTCTCTCTCTCTCTCTCTCTCTCTCTCTCTCTCTCTCTCTCTCTCTCTCTCTCTCTCTCTTTAAAATTAATCTCTTCTTTGTCAAGAGATGAGTTGTTTTCCCTTGTTTAAACAAGTAATATTTCTTTTGGCTTATGTGCCTACTTTTCAGTGACTTGAGTCAACAATATTTCTTCCAAACCATAGTAGAGATCACATCTTCAAGAGCTTTAGAGCAGAGCTAATCAGTAATATTAGAAGTATATCTCAAAAGTTTCCCTTTGTCCTCCAAGGAAATGACTTTAAGTTCTGGTAGACCTGAAATGAGATGTCATCATAACAAGGAGTTGACTTAGAGAAGGTTCAGAAACTTTACTTACCTTTGAACTTTTCTGAAGTTTGGGATGGTTGCCCTCCTTCAGTACTGTTGTAGTGGGAAAGGAAAGGATTTGAGAAGCAGAAGCCTGAGACTCATATCCTGAAATGCTGGACAAATTTAAGTCTCTAAAGAAATCAAAGCTACTTATCAAATACCCTCACACACACAAATCCTGAACTCTGCCTCTCCAAGACTGCTGGGAGTTTCATCCCAAGCTGCTTCTCAAACTTCCTCTAGTACACTTATATTCTTCAGGAGTTACTTAGATCGAAGGAACCTAGAGGCCAACCTCCTAGATTTCAGGAACTGGGAGAATTTACCTGACCTTTTTCACTTCCTGTCCTTTGTGGGAGGAAGAAAGGAAATAAGCATTTATTAAACCCCTACTCTATGCTAGATACTTTTATAAGTATTAACTCCTTTGATTCTCAAGGTAATTCTAATAAATAGGTACTATTACGATCTCCATTTTGCAACTGAGGAAACTGAGGCTAAAGAGAGGTTAGGTGACTTGCCTAGGATCCCAGAGTGATCTGAGTTTAGATTTGAACTAAGGTCTGCTTGACTCCAGACTCAGCTGGTTCTTCGGAGAATGGAATTCATTGGGCGGGGAGGAGGGGATCGGGGAGGTCGAGGGAAAAAAAAAAGATACATAATTTGAAATGTTCTCCAGAAACAATCAGGACCCACGAAAGATTTTTTTTAAGCAATTATATGGTACCCAAATCTATGAATAAGAATGATAATTGCAATAGCTAAAGGAAAGGCACTATTTGGAGACCTGAAGACCTGTTAGTGCACTATTAAAATAGACTAGGAGGGTGATCATTGGGACTTGAATCAGAGGCGATGGGATCAGAGTTGCTCTGGGATTAAAGAGGAAATAGCCTGAAGAGCTAGGACAGAGAAGGAATCCACAGAACTTCAAAGACATCTTCTGTGACACCTTGGAAGGTAGTCTGGCCTCCTCGAATCCTGAACTTATGCTCCTCACAGGTATGTAACTCTCAACAGTAAACCCTGTTTCCTCCTTTTTCCACATCCAAAGGTTCCCATTCCTCTCAGTCTCTCTTCATCCTTTTTCCCAGTCTTCGAGGTTTGTGTTTTGTCCATTTCCTTGGAAATGCTTGTCTCTCTTCGCTTCCATCCTTAAAAATATGGATGCACTGAAATGCTAGTGGAACGATGCAATCGTTAAGGAGATTCAAGAATTACAAGGACGGGGAGGTAGGATAATTCTATTTGCCACTGACTGATATTAAGGAACTAAAGATGTAAGTATGAAGTCAATTGTGTGGATCCGGAGCATCGAATAAGACCCTAAACAGCAACGTGGATATATGGCAGGCAGCAGCAAGGCGGAGTGCTTTGCAATATTCCCAAACAAGGAAGTATGAAGTCAATTGTGTGGATCCGGAGCATCGAATAAGACCCTAAACAGTAACGTGGATATATGGCAGGCAGCAGCAAGGCGGAGTGCTTTGCAATATTCCCAAACAAGGATAATAGTTCTTTCACTTACACGCGGTTCTTAAAATCGCACGTCCCTGGGTGGGCTTGAACCACCAACCTTTCGGTTAACAGCCGAACGCGCTAACCGATTGCGCCACAGAGACCGCGTTAAGAAACTGCAGCAGACCTTATCAGGACAAAAACCGGAATCTTGGTCCCTAAAGTGTCCCGAGTATGAAATCCCGATAACCCCACGAGATTCGTACAATTACGTACGAAACCTGAAACAAATACATGCCTAGAGAAACTGGCTGATTGTAGCCAGGAAATGGGAGGGAGAGAATCGGGAGGGACCAAGAAGGGGAGATTGGTAGTTTTCTTTTTTCTAGTTGGAATAAAACTATAGTAATGGGAATTATTGTGGCTGGGTTACCGTACCTCAGGAGATGAAACGAATCCTTTGATTCCTTCCTTTTGGGGAGTCCTGGGGGCTCATATTTATTCAAAATTATGACTCTGAAGCTAGTACGCATTGGAGGGACTCTGTTGTCTATCTGAATTTTATTGTTCCTTTGCTGGGGAGGCTGGGAACAGGATTATCTTTCTTTATGTTGTCTAAACTTTTCCATCGGGGAGTCTCTGTGGCGCAATCGGTTAGCGCGTTCGGCTGTTAACCGAAAGGTTGGTGGTTCGAGCCCACCCAGGGACGTATAGTTTCTTGTAATTTCCTTATTGGCCTTACCTAATGTTTTCGATTCTCCCATGGAAACTTCTACCTTTGACTCTTCTGTGCTCTCCCACTTTTTACTCAGAGGATTTACACTCTTTCCACTTACTTCGCCTTTCCAGCTCCGAAAGACTCCTTGAATTTTGTTGCAATACTTTAGATAGCAACAGGAAACTGATCAAGGAAGTAAACCGTTAGTAAAGACCGAACGAGATCCTGGAGACAAAGGGATAAAGAGAGTGTAATGATCAGAATCGAAAAGAGGAATGATTGATCAAAAGTGTTTAAAAAAAAAAACTGCCTAGAGTTTAAGAGAAAGAGGGAGAACGTTATGGACATGATAAATCTGGAAGATATTGAACTCTTTAAGTGGTTTTTGTTGTTTTCTGTTACCCCTCCACGGTTCTATGGATTCCATCTCAGTGACATGTTTGTGGTTCTTCTAGTGGCTGCTATATCCTTCCCTCTGTGACCAACATGTGGTTTCTTCTGCTCAAAACCCTCCAGTGGCATTCTATTGCTCAAGATCAAACTTTGTGTCTTTCTGTTCTCATTTGTACGCTGCCACTTAAAGTAAACTCCAGTCGAGTCACTATCACATGGGCTCTCCGTCTGTGGGGTGACAATGGAGAATCTGGGATTTGGAAAGGACCTCCTGCCTGTACAAAATAGCTGGCCAGTGTGAAGAAGAGCAGACTACACTATGGTCCAGAGTGGGATATGTGCACTAGTGAATAGCGTTAATTATTCCGGAAGGTTCTCCTTCAATTGAGCCTAAATTTATTATTATTTCCTTCCATGGATTTTCAAGACCCTTATATTTATTTCCTAGTATCTTTCCTCAGAACCATTTTCTGCTTATTGATATGTTTCAAAAATGTGCTGCCCATAAATGAAATTTTTACAGAATCATATAATTTTAGATTTGGAAGGTTTTGTCACTATATCTAAAGATGTTTACTAGTTCAATCCCTGTCTCTAAAGGAATTTCAAAACAAGCTAGGAGACCTATCAGACCATCAAAGTTAGGGAAACCATGCCCTCCTAAGCCAGTCCATTTCACATTTCAGAATGTATTGGATGTTAGAAAGTTTATCTTGTCGTCAATCTTAGATTTGCTTCTTGACAATTTCTCTCCATGGCTCCTGGTTTTGAACTGGGAGGCAAAATAATACAAAGTGAATCCTTCTTCAGTGTAACAGCTGTCAAATACATGAAAGCAGTGATCATGTTCCTGATCTATCTTTTCCAGGTTAAACATCCCCATTGCCTTTTGCAAACATGACCAGATTAAAGACCCTTCAATTTCCATGTTGCTCATCTTTCCAGGTGAGAATGGGTTGCTTTTCAGTTCTGTAGGAGAGAAATAATGGAAAGGAAAGTTGCCTGGGACAACTGGCACAGAAAATAAAACTCTAAGCAACTTAGAACGCTTTTTAGCTTTCCTTCCTTTCTCTCACCAGGAAGGCCTAAAATCTAGGTATTTTTCTGGATTTATGTATTCTCTAATTTTGGACAGCTATCAAATGTGAATTAATGGCATCCCATTTCATTCTAATTCTGAGTCCCTATACTGGAAGCATTTCCAACAATTGTATTAATCTTTCCCTCTTTCCCTGGGTACTTCAACATACACACAATTAAATACAGTGATAAGGTCAACTGGAATTTATACAAAACTGGCTTATTTGTTAATTTTTAGAACTGAAAGAAGTAAAAGCAAAGAGGATCCTAAGAAACAAGAATTGCTAAAAGGAGGGAGGAAGGGAACAAGTCTTTATTAAGCACATGAGCTAGACATTGTACTACATGCTTTACAAATTTCATCCTTGGCTAGGGGAGAAAGTGTATTTAATAGGAATGTATGTGTAGACTCTATCTAAGGTTGTATGCTATCTCAGGGAGGAAGGAGGCAAGAGGGGGAGGGAGGGGAAAAATCTAAGATATATGGAAGAGTTTGTAGAATATTGAAAACAAATAAAATAATTTAATAAAAAAGATTTGACCCTCACAACCTTGGGAAGTAGGTGCTACTTTATCTCCTTTTTATAGCTGAGAAAACTGAGGCAGGGGTTAATTGACTTGCCCAGAGTCAAGCAGCTAGTAAGGGTCTCAGGTCAGATTTGAATTCAATCTTTCTGACATTAGACCTATTAGAGCTACTATGCATTGAGACATTTAGTTGCCTCTAAAAGGAGATTTGTCTCTCAGAGATAGAAAAAAGAGGGCAGTGGAAAGAATCAGACTTCACTGGGCTTTCTCTCCATGTGCAGCTGGCAGCAGTTGCTACATGTCCCAGTTTGTCTTGCATTCAACTCAGTCATACAGTCTCTGTCTCCTAGTCAGAGAATCTGCATCTCCACACTCTTGAAGCATGCCAACTGGCACAAAGCAGAGTCAGAACCAGCATCAATTGCGGCTCACAACTTCCCCTTCATGATTAGATCACTTCTTGTTTCTCAGGTAGTTTCAGTTTTCCCTCTCCTTTAGCATGAAGGGGGGCAGATTGCCCTTTCAAACACAATTACAGCCCACAGGATTTATGTGCACCAGTAGACACAGAGTTCCAGTGTCCAGCCTCATTCAAATCCCTTTAATCTTTTTAAAATGAACTGCTATCTAGTTACATATGACTCATCTTATAAATATGAAACTGATTTTTAAGCCATGTAAAACTTTACCTTTTTGCCCATGACATTTCACTAGCTTAGATATGTTACAGTCTCCTACCCCTTTAAGATATTTGTGGATCCTAACTCAATTATCCAGCCTGGTATCCCATTTTATGGATGTGTCTTATCCAGTGAGCTAAATCATTGGACTTTCCTCAAAAGCAATCAATTCCATCCTAAACTCTGAGTCTTGGAATTGGTTGTGCCATTCATACCTTCACCTGCTAGTGACACCAGACAGGAACATAAAAAGAGACAGAAATTTGCTCTCTAGTCCAGTGTTTCTTAGACTATTATCTACGGCTTAGAAAACACCTATTTCCCATTGCATTGAAGGTATGGAGTGATGGTAACTATAATCATACCCAAGCCTGTATTCTAGGAATAGTTGGACACATGAAGCAGTTTAGAGACTGACTGTATGAAACCTTTTTAGTGCTATTTGTTTGGTGTTTCTCCCCAGAGAGGCAGAGTAAGATCCAAAATTCCCCTGACTGGGGAACCCTCTATTTCTCCCATAGCTATAGGGTTTTTTTATACCAGAGGAAGAGCCATGGTGCACTAAATTGATTATAAGTAGTAGTTTAATCAATCATTATGAATACTCAAAAATAGGAACAATATTTGGTTTGGGGTGACAGCCAGACAGTTTTGTGAATCCCTGCTGAAAAACCCCCAAATCCCTGTGATAATTATAGAAAACAAAGGGAGGAGGAACTCAAGAGTATATCATACTGATTAGTGGATATTTTGGATTTTCTGCTTAGTAATGAGCTTGGGAGTTAAGCCAATGTTATGCTCAAATATAAGTTTGTCTATGAATCATGTACCAGTCATACAAGGGCCACAATATTCTTAATTGGTTTTTCATAGGTTATAGTAGCTTAACCAATGTCTCAATGTCTAGGTTATAATTGTAAACAGGTCATCATGTTCAGGCTTCCACCTTTCACAGAGTTTAAGTTTTTATGACTTTTTACTTATTACTGTATTTTAGGGCTTTTACCCTACAGGTAGCTTGAGTCTGAAGATTAGAGAACACTGGACAAGAAGTTCTGGATTCTAGATTCATCAATGTCACTATGTATGACCTGTTGTCTAAGATGTGGAGTAACAATAAATTTGCTGTTAATTCTTTTCCAAGTTTGAGACTGTCCATTTTATGACTACAGCAGTTCCTTCAAGTGCCATCTACTTTTTTTTTGTCTTTTTTTAAATATAAATTTATTTATTTAACTTTTTACATTCATTTTCACAAAATTTTGCGTTCCAAATTTTCTCCCCATTTATCCCCTCTCCCCAACCCAATACACCGAGCATTCTAATTTTCCCTATCACCAATCTGCCCTCTCTTCTGTTATCCTTCCCTTCTCTTGTCCCCATCTTCTCTTTTGTCCTGTAGGGCCAGATGACTTTCTATTCCCCATTAACTGTATTTCTTATTTCCTAGTAGCAACAACAATACTAAACCGTTGTTCCTAAAACTTTGAGTTCCAAATTCTCCCCATCCCTCCCTCCCCACCCATTCCCTTTGGGAAGGCAGGCAATTCAATATAGGCCATATCTGTGTAGTTTTGCAAATAACTTCGATAACAGTCGTGTTGTGTAAGACTAACTATTTCCCTCCATCCTATCCTGCCCCCCATTGTTTCTCTTCTGTCTTTTGATCCTGTCCCTCCCTGAGTGTTGACTTCAAATTGCTCTCTTCTCCCATTGCCCTCCCTTCCATCATCCCTCCCTCCCTGCTTATGTCCTTCTCCCCTACTTTCCTGTACTGTAAGATAGGTTTTCATACCAAAATGAGTGTGCATTTTACTCCTTCCTTTAGTCGAATGTGATGAGGGTAAACTTCATGTTTTTTTCTTCAGCTCTCCTTTTTTTCCCTCCACTAAAAAGTCTCCTGTTTGTCTCTTGAATGAGAGATAACTTACCCCATTCCATTTCACCCTCTTTCCTCCCACTACATTTCTCTCTCACCATTTACCTTAATTTCTTTTAAGATATGGTCCCATCCTATTCAATTCACTCTGTACTCTCTGTCTCTGTATGTGCATGCATGTGTGTGTGTGTGCGTGCACGCATGTACATGTGTGTATGTGTGTGTGTGGTCCTACCAACCAACATTGTCTTTCCATGTAGGAATGTAAACAGTTCACCTTTGGTAAGTCCCTTATGACTTCTCTTTGCTGTTTACTTTTTCATGCTTCTTCTCATTCTTGTGTTTGAAGGTCAAATTTTCTTTTCAGCTCTGGTCTTTTCATCAAGAATGCTTGAAAGTCCTCTGTTTCATTGAAAGACCATTTTTTCCCCTGAAGTATTATACTCAGTTTTGCTGGGTAGGTGATTCTTGGTTTGAGTCCTAGTTCCTTTGACTTCTGGAATATCCTATTCCATGCCCTTTGATCCCTTAATGTAGAAGCTGCTAGATCTTGTGTTATCCTGATTGTATTTCCACAATACTGGAATTGTTTCTTTCTAGCTGCTTGCAATATTTTCTCCTTGACCTGGGAAGTCTGGAATTTGGTCACAATGTTCCTAGGAGTTTCTCTTTTTGGATCTCTTTCAGGTGGTGATCAATGGATTCCTTCAATACTCTTTTTGCCCTCTGGTTCTAGAATCTCAGGGCAGTTTTCCTTGATAATTTCATGAAAGATGATGTCTAGGTTCTTGTTTTGATCATGGTTTTCAGGTAGTCCCATAATTTTTAAATTGTCTCTCCTGGATCTATTTTCCAGATCAGTTGTTTTTCCAATGAGATATTTCACATTGTCTTCCATTTTTTTCATTCTTTTGGTTTTGTTTTATGATTTCTTGGTTTCTCAGAAAGTCATTAGACTCCATCTGTTCCATTCTAATTTTGAGAGAACTATTTTCTTCAGTGAGCTTTTGAACCTCTTTTTCCATTTGGCTAATTCTGCTTTTGAAAGCATTCTTCTCCTCATTGGTTTTTTGAACCTCTTTTGCCAATTGAGTGAGCCTATTTTTCAAGGTGTTATTTTCTTCACCATTTTTTTGGGTCTCCTTTAGTAAGGTGTTGACCCATTTTTAATGCTTTTCTTGCATCTCTCTCATTTCTCTTCCCAGTTTTTCCTCCACCTGTCTAACTTGATTTTCAAAATCCTTTTTGATCTCTTCCATGGCCTGAGCCCACTGGATATCCACCTCGGATGTCTGGGATAGAGAGGCCCCGACCTCCACGTCTTTCCCTGATGGCAAGCATTGTACTTCCTTATTAGAAATGATGGGAGGAAGGAACATCTCTTCCCCAAGAAAGTAGCTTTCTATGGTCTTATTTTTCTTCCCTTTTCTGGGCATTTTCCCAGCCAGTTACTTGACTTCTGAGATTCCTTTCCACCCCGGCCTAGATCCGCCCAGCTAGTGCTTGGGGTCTGAGATTCAAATGTTGCTTCCCAGCCTCAGGGCTTTCCGTGGGGGGAGGGGCTGCTATTCAATGTGACCTTAAGTTCTGGTGCTGGGGTGGGGGCAGAGCTGCCTCCCAGGCTCAGTTCCCTCAGGGGGTTTATGCGGGGTCCTTGGTAATGGCCCTGAGCTCCTCTCTGCTCTGGGAGCCTCGGGCTGTTGCTGCCTCTGCCGCTGCCTCTGCCGCTTCCTCCCGAGGGGCCCGAGTCATGGAGACACCCCACTCCCCTCTTGGCCAGCCCAGAAGTCTCTCTCATTGACCCATAGTGCCTGTGAGTGGAGGGACCTTCGGGGCCCCAGAGGTTCCGTCCCTGAAGCCTGCTCAGATCTGCTCCTCTGGGTCCACGCGGCCAGGGCAACGCAGGGGTGGGCTCCGCTGTCCGGAGCGGGATGGACCCCTGGGGACGGCTTTCCAGGGCTCTTTGGAATGGAAATCTCTTCCACTGTGTTTCTGCGCAGCTTGCCCTGATCCAGAATTTGTGGGGAGTTCTTTTTACAGGAAATTTATGGGCTGTGGATTCGGAGCTAGTATACGTGAGTCTTTCTGCCATCTACTTTTGATAATATTTCTTAAAGTAGTTTTTTTACTTGAATCTCTGGGATTCTCTAAGTATATTATCATATCATCTGCAAAGAGTGATAACTTAGTTTCTTCTTTGGCTATTTTTATTCCTTCAATTTCTTTATCTTGTCTAATTGCTACCGCTAACATTTCTAGTACCATATTGAATAATAATGGTGATAATGGGCATCCTTGTTTCACCCCTGACCTTATTGAAAATGCATCTAGCTTATCTCCATTGCATATAATGCTTGCTGAAGGTTTTAGGTTGATACTGCTTATTATTTTATGGAAAGTTCCCTTTATTCCTATGTTCTCCAGTGTTTTTAATAGGAATGGGTGTTGTATTTTTTTTTTATAATATTTCTTATGATTTTCAGAAGAGAGCAATGAACCAGGGAAGCTTCACCCTAGGCAAAGCTAGCCTTGAGAGTTGTCCAGTCTTCCTTTATCACTTCTGGATACTGTTGGAGATAATTGCAAGACTGAGCAGATTTCACTTATTATCAGAGCGTGACTGTAACTTCTTTCTCTGGAGCTTGACAGATCTTCTTATCCAATTTTAGTGACTCCTTATCTCAACCCCATGTGGCAAGTTATACCTTTTCTCTCCTCCTCTAGACATCAATTTTATTTTGTCATTCCCTTCCCTCACCTACACACTACTCCCTCCAACTCACAAACACTCATTTGAAACAGAAGATCCTACTTTACTGAGAATATGTAGACCTTCGGAAAAAGAGCTTCCTTAACCCCTATCCTCCATGCCTCCAACCTCAGAAGCATCACTATCTTCTTTTCTTTCTCTAAGAGGAGAGTTATGCCTATTCTCTATCCCTCCACCTGTACCCTTGACATTATTCTTCCCTACCACCTCTAGAAACATACTTAAGCCCCTTAACCCTCATGCAGCTTCCATTGTTCTTTTTTCAGGGGTTGCCCCCAGATGTTATTGAGATCAAAGTGGATGACTCAAATTATACTCCAAAATTACTAAACTGGGAAAATATTTTATTAATACTCAGAGGCTAATAATTCATAGAGTATGCACTTTTTTTCAAAAAAGTTCTTTTCATTAGAAGTACTGTTTAGTAACTTCATCCTGTACTTCCTCATCCTATATTTAAGATTGACATAAGAAAGAGAAGGTAAAAAGACATGGTTGTTGATGGCTTTGACTTACAGGTGGAAAGTTGATTTTATGCTAGAAGCAATAAGGGACCACTGAAAATTTTTGAGCAGACAATTTATATGACCAGATCTATACATAAGAAAAATCACTCTGTCTGAATGAAGAATGCGTTGGATGGGGGCAGAGAATGGAAAGGATAATCTCCTTAAAGAAACTATTCAAGCAGTCCGAGGATTGATGATGGGATTCTGGATTAGGTGGATGACAGTAGAAACAGAGAAAAGGATGGCAAGAAATGTTGTGGAAATAAAATCAGGAACACCTTGTATCTGCTAGGATATGAAGAGGGAGAGAAAAGACTTAAAATAACTCCAGAGTTACTAGATCTGGTGAGTGAGTGAATGGATGAGTCACAGATGGAAATAATGAGAGCACATGGAGCAGCAGAATTGGGGAGCAGAGGGAAGAAACTAGACTTAGTTCTGGACATATTGAGTTTGAGACATGAGTAGAGTTTTCATGTAGAGAATGAAGCAGGGCAAGAAAGATATTGAGAAAAAGACACATGACAGGGCTCCTGCTCAGCAGCTCTGGTTGGAGGAACTCCTCGTGTTTGAAGGAATCCTGGTCAGGGCACTTTACTATATAGGAAGGAGCAAAAAGACTCAGATACATTCCTCAAAGCACCTACAGACGATTTTGACACAGCTAGGAAGAGGATGAGAAGTAGACAAAAAGATAAAGAGACAAGACAAACCTGAAAGGAACAGAGTAACCGAGAAAAATGAACTCTGTAGACCAGGAAAGGGAACGTGATTCATCTGAATCCTACTGTGATTCCATGAGTGCTTGACTGGGGATTTTTATCACCGGTATTGGACAGGTTTTCTGGCTTGTAACTGCCTCTGTTGAGTCATTCTGTCTGGCTTTCTGGGATGCTGTCTTTTAGGGCTGATCACTTCTTCAAAGTGTTCTGGGCTTCCAGGTGGGCTCCTCTTTTCTCACTTCATTCTCAGCTTTCCCTTTCTTCCTCGTTAGACGCGTCATCATGCTGCTTACTACCCTCTCCAGGATTACGCAAAGGTACTTTCCGATTTCTTTGATATCCAAAGCTATTTTCATTTCCTTAAGCCATGATAGGGGGTTCTGGAATCAATCAAGTAGGCTCAAAGGGTTATCATTACACAGGTGTAAACCCCAGGACTTATTAAAAGAGGATTATATGATCCAGAGAGTCTAGGGGATTTCTTACTTCATTGTTCAGATTTCCTTTTATTTCAGAAGCTAAAGCCAGAGCAATAGTGGAGGGGCTGGAGGGAGAGAGAAGGAAGTGGTCAGATTAAATTCTTCTGGAAATGACGTGCAGGGAGAGAAAGAAGCTTTAGAGAACCGGGAACCAGAGAGCCAAAGTCAAATCAGTCTTAAAGGGTATAGCTATTTCACACTGGGGAGTGTAAAACAGTGGGGAAATCTTTGATCATACCCAGATCTGGAGGTCACTGAAAACACACACCCAGAGATATTTGAAGTTTGGAGGCGAAATCCTTGTAAACTTCAGAAAATAGTTGCCTTGTCAAGACTTAGCTCAGTTAACTGGTATTAAGGCACTAAGAAGCTGGGGCTACTATTCTCCATGCCTGCATTTCCCTGTCCTCCCTTGTCTTCCGGTTATACCTATGCCTCCTAATCTCTACGCTCTCCCTCCTTATTTTGAAATTTACTAAAATTCAGGCCCAACATCAGTTTGTTCCTCACCAGACTCCTGCTTTTTTGTTGCCTCGGATTTAACTCACACAATACAACCTTACTTCCCCCTCCTTCCCGCCCCCCCGCCCCTCACTTCCAGGTACCGGGAGAAGGTGCCATGTACCAACTTTTTGCCCATTTTTCTCGTGGTGGGGGATTAGCTCAGATGGTAGAGCGCTCGCTTAGCATGCGAGAGGTAGCGGGATCGATGCCCGCATCCTCCAGTTTTGAGTCCATTCACACACAGAAGTATTATGAATACCTTGTTCTCTGAATTGTAAGCCAAGAGTGCAAATGCAATAAAATAGGGCTTCACATCCTTCCCGGGCAGACTTAAAACTAAACTAGGACTAAACACTTCTTTCTTTACCAGTGTAGTGACCCCACCATACCTCCACCATCCCATTGGGAACTGTTGTGGATGAAAGGATCTAAGAGAAAATGTTTGATGCCACAGTTAGAACAGTACTAAGGATGAATTTTTAAAATTCACTGATTGGTTTTCACATCTTCACTTTTGAGATTAGATTACTGGTTCCCAAATCCTTTTTCCCCAGAACTATTGTTTTCCTTCTTGTGATGATTTGGGAGTGGGAATAGTAATTCTACCATAAATAAAACTTTAAAATAATGAAGAAGGTATTGAGAGGTCTCTATACCATATTTTGAGACACACTGAAATCCTCTCCACTCAAATCCATGGGGAAATAATAGGACAAGACTCAAAGATCCCACAAGCAAAGGAAGGCCTTCTCAGAATGGTAGAACCTGCCCAAGTTTGTGGCTCACTACAATGACTTTCAAGAGTCCAACATACATATCCCAAGGTACCAAAAATAGAAAGAAATCCCAATAAATAGTAGAAGCTACTCATAGCCAAATTTTGTTCTTGACTGAACAAACTGGGCTCAGCCCTAGTGCTCAGAGCCTCAATATGGAAAAAAGGTGACTAGTCAACTGTTCACAGTTTCTCAGGACAACTAGCGGAAGAGTTGGGAGTCAGCATCTGTAAAGAGATTGGATACCAAATAGAACTAATGCTGTTCCTAGGGAGAATTCTGATTTTATACCTTCTTTCCTCTGTGGCACTCCTCCCTCTAACTGTTACCCAAAAGCAATTGGAAAAGGAAAATCAGCCTTTTCCCCTGGTCACTTGAGTTTGATCCCAGTGCCTGGTCTAAACCTTGTTGTGAAAACACTCAGCTCCTAAGCAGGGAGTCCTGGTTTAGAATTCCACCTGAATTCCTTTTCTTTCTTCTTTCCTCTCCAGACTTACCTTGGGATCCAGCAATCTAAGGAAGGATTGGTGCAGGTTCTCTCTTCTGCATCTTGGACTGCTTACAGGATCCCCCTGATCTGATGCCATGTAAGCCAAGAAGCTTTTCAAAAACACCTGCTTTGGACAAGTTCCTCAACTGGCTTTTTAGGGATACAAAGACCAAAATGAAGCAATCTCTGACCACAAGTAGTTCATAATCTACTGGATCTTAGCCAGAAATACATGTCCTCTCTCAGGATTAGCCTTGCATGAGCGAAGTATAATAGAATTTTACAGCAAAGATGAGGATTGTTCTTTGGCCAAGAAAAGTTCTCAGAGTAAGTCAGCAGACTGAATGTCTAGTTTGAGCTGGACACCTCTTGCCAGTATTGTTTCAGACTCCTAGAAGGGCTTTTCATTTATCCTGCTGGGTTTCTCCAGTCATTAATAGGAGAGAGGCCATGGTCACCTGAGTGAGAGTACTAAAAAGCAGGAATGGGGGGGAAAGGGAGGTGGAAGAGGCTGCCCTACTTGTCTTTCTTTTTAAGTCCATTGCTCTATTTATATTTGTCCTCTGAAGCCTTGCTTGGATCTTTCCCTCCTGTTTTTAGTACGTCCTCCCCCAAGCTTTACAGGTGTGTACTGTAACCTTTTAGAACCCGCTAGGAGTAACTTGAGAACATTTCTAGAGTGTGGGGGGATTAGCTCAAATGGTAGAGCGCTCGCTTAGCATGCGAGAGGTAGCGGGATCCATGCCCGCATCCTCCAGTTTTGAGTCCCTGTCGCCGTGTATCTTGAAGGGAACTTTGCTCAGTTGATTGCCCTCCTTTGAGTCTCAGGAGAAAGGTTGGATGTAAATACAACGAACAACTCCCACGTCCACCCTCCCGCCTTCAAAGTCATTCACAACCCCGAGGTTCTGTTATTTGTACAATACGTTCAATGCTCCACCTAAATGTCAGAAGATAGAGATGATGCAAAAGCAGCTGTAAGACTTGGGGACTATAAGATGAGAAATGACACCCAGTCATGCAGGACTCAATGAATTCACTATCCCTCCTGGTTATCTAAAGATAGGCATCCCGTTTGAATGTGAAAAAGTTTTGCACGGAAAAGGCAGAGGTGACTGGTAAATTTTTTGCAAAAGACGTTTTGACCATTTCTAAGGGGAAATGTCTCGAAGACAGAGCACAAGATAAACTAGCTCTCCGCCTTCAGCTGCTAAAGAGATTTGCGCCTTCTTGTCCAGTAGTCCAATAATTGGTCAGCAGCCTCTATCTGGAGGACCAGAAAGCCACAGATTCATCCGTAGATGCCTAAAGGCAACTGAAAGGGAAGTTGATAACCCTGGAGCATGTGGGGTGCACTGTGTGTGTGTGTCGGGGGGCAAGAGAGAACATCCAAGAGAGAAGACATAGAGAACAGACAGACACTTGACTCAGGCACAGGGAAAGAATGGGAGTCTTGTGTATCTGACTGACTCCTTCCATGTGTGAGTGTGGCCATACAAACAGATGGTAGGATATTTTCCCCAAATGGTTCCAGAAATCTTCAGATTTGACTTTCTTGGTGACCCTCTCTGAAGGCTGAAATTTCTCCTAAGGTCTCTGACAGGTGTCCCAGAGGGCTTCACTTTGCTTCCTTTACCTAGAGCTTCTTCACCTCTTAAACGTTTCCTCTTCTCTTTCTGGCCTCGCTCTTCAGTGGGAACATTACCTTCTAATCGCTTCAAGTTTATTCCATCGAGGCCCACGTAGATTGACTTTCACACTACACTGCGGGAATAACTTGAGGCATCACCCTCACTGTAATGCCACAAAGCCATCCTAACCTAACCAAAGGAGGGCTTCGGGTCTGTTTATAAGCAGAGATGTGACTCCGTGGGTCTGAGGATGGTCTCCATTGGATTGGAAACTCAGAGGCGTGGCTGAGGGGAAGATGCTAGGCCAGAATTATCATCTTGACAACTTTTATTGGTTGGCTGTTGTCCTTCCTCCTCCAAGAGGACCAAAATGATATCACCATAATAACGTGAAGTTTCAGTGTGTCCGACTGTGGCTGATCAGACCAGTATAAGCTCAGAATGCTCTACCATTGGTTGGGCACAGATAGTCTGTTTGAATATTTGGGGTAGATATCCCAAATTTGCACATCATGTGTTTACTTTGTGCTGTCTCAATTCTGCTTTGCTCAAAGAGCATAGCACCTTTTCTTATGTGGGCATGCCGTGCTGAGAAGTCCTGTGCCAGTGTCTCCCATGTCGCACAGTCAAATCCAAAGTTCTTGAGGGAGACTTTGAGAGTGTCCTTGTATCACTTCTTCTGCCCACCATATGATCTCCTGCTCCTTGTGAGTTTTGCATAAAATAGTCTTTTTGGCAAGCGTACATCTTGTATTTGAACAACATGGCCAGCCCATCAGCGTTATGCTCTCTGAAGCATAGTTTGAATGCTTGGCAGTTCAGCTCGAGTGAAGACTTCAGTGTCTGGTACCTTATCCTGCCAGGTAATTCTCAGAATGTTCCTAAGACAGTTCAAATGGAAGCGATTCAGTTTCCTGGCATGGCACTGGTAAACTGTCCATGTTTCACAGGCATACAACAATGAGATCAACGGCTCTGTAGATCAGTTTGGTAGTCAGTCTAATACCTCTTCTCTCCCAAACTTCTCTTCAGAGCCTCCCAAACACTGAACTAGCTCAGGCAAAGCGTAAATCAACCTCGTTGTCAATGTGTACATCCCTAGAAAGTACACTACCAAGGTAAATGGATTTATCCACAGCATTCAAAACTTCTCCATTTGTTGTCACCAATGCTTCCACATATGGGTGGTGTGGTGGTGGCTGATTTGGCACAAGTTTTGTACAAGTTGAGGAAGGAGCTAACTTCATTAAAGTATCAGGAGAAAAAGCAGTGGAGATGCCGGGGATCGAACCCGGGGCCTCACACATGCAAAGCGTGCGCTCTACCGCTGAGCTACATCCCCTCACTTATTTTATAATTTTCTTGCCTATTGTTGTGGCACTTATCTGATTTGTCAGGAATGTTGAAGTGAATGGTGGGAGTCTGGGAGCAAGGGAATAAACATTTACATAACACCTGCAATGTGCCAGACATTGCATTAAGTACTTTACAAATATTGAATTATGTGATCCTCATAACAAATGCTATTATTATCCCCAGCTGAGGGAGGGAGCAGGTGGAGGCTGAAAGATTAAATTAAGGGATTTGCCCTAGGGGTCACCCAATTAGTGTATGAGGTCGAATTTGAACTCAGAATTATTCTGACTCTAAGGCCACCTAGATGCCTCTAATACCAATAATTGATTTTTTAACAAAACTTTCCAGTTATAGCTTAGATGACAAAGAGCCTTCTAAATTTCCCTCCCCTTTTCTGTCCCTGAACATTATGCCCTGTGCTATTCCTTTTGATAGTTTCTCTGAATGTAGAAATGAGAACAAAAAGACAGAATCACAATTTGAACTCGATATGTAAAACAATAGGGAGTTTTGAATAGTTGAAGGGAGGAAAGCATTTTCTGGCAGTAGAGAGAAGGATTAAAAAGCCTGTTAATAATCTGCTGATTTAGTGCAGGGCAGGCTTGCAGTGAGAACAGAAGTAAGGGGACCAAGTCAAAAGAGGAGTCAGAGACAGAATCCTTGAGTGTGAAACAGGATGTGAGAGGTGAGAGAGCCAAAGAGTCATGCCACCTTTATTCACCAGGTCTCCTTTATCCCTTATGGCCAGTCCTTGAACTCTTCAAAGCCTTTAATTATCCCCATCCCCTACTGGCTCTGTCTTTTCACAACAGAAATCTATGCTTTTACTCTGGTTCTCTCCACCTGGAAGGCCCTGCCACCATCAAAGCCTGTCAAAATCCTGTCAAGTATCAGCTTAAATGACTTTTATTGCAAATTGTCTCAGTCCAAACACTAAGAAATGCTTGTTTTTCTGAAGCCTTCCTTGATACTCTTAAGAAGATGTAGTCTATCTTGCCTTTGAACCCTCAGAGCACTTTGGATGTACCCTGTACAACAGCCTAATTTTCATTGTAGTTATATGAGAAGTTACAGCTGAGTATTATATCTTTTCTGAAGAAGTTAGAAATTATCCCCCCAAAAAATCAATTGATCTCCTTGAAAATAATAATAGTTACCACTTAAAAGGCACTTTAAGGCTTGCAAAATGCCTTGCAAATACTATTCCATTTTATTTTCACAACAACTGGAATACATAAGTGCTATCCTTGTGTTTGTAAAATCTTTATGGAGGGAGACGGTGGAAGATAATGAGCAGCAGTGCAGGAAAAGGAAAACAAGTTTACAGAAAGCAGGAACTAAAGAAAGTCATAGTAAAGAAATTTTAGGGTAAAGTTAGAATGAAAACAGCAAAAATGTTGGAAATAGAGATCAATTAAATAATTTTACAACAAACTCTTCACCATTAATTATAGTAGAGAAACTACATTTTGACTTTAACATTATAGTCCCGGCTCTGTTGTATAAAACAATGAAAATGACCATGAATAAAATGAAGATGAGAAGAGTAGCAAGAATATATGTACAAAAGAAAGCTATACTCATCTTTTAAGTATGTAGTAAATTCAATACAGAAGTCAAAATTTTTATTTTTTGATACCGAATTTAAACACCAAAAAAAAAAATGAACATTTATTTTCACCTTGTAGAACACAAAGTAAAGAGGCATACAAAATGATGCATCTGAAATTCATGCCAATAGCTTTCTAAAGCATATATTTCGCATGTTACACTCCAAATAGTCTTGCTTGTCTTTGCTTCCTTCAGAATTTTCTACTTCACTCTTCTGGACATTTTGAAAATGTTTTGATAATTCTCATTCTTTCAACAATCACTATTTCTAATCCCCTTCTCTTCTCCAAATCTCCTTCCAAAATTAAAAACTGATTTGTTCTTTGACCCACTAATTCTTTAGAATTAAATTATTTAGTTTTTAATCATTTTAATCCTGTCTTCAAATGTCCTTTGTTGAATTAAATTGTATTGACTTACATAAAAATATATCATTAATATTTTTCTCTGCATTTCTTCGTCAGATCTTTATGCTATGCCATATGATTAGTTTTTAAAGGTGCTGATGAGAGGATGTATATTTCCTTCTATTTCCATTTATTAATCCCCAAAATCTATCATATGTGGCTTTTTTAGAATTTTATTTAGGTCCTTTACTTCTGTCCTGTCTTTCTCCTAGACTTGTCTAGGTCTGGAAAATGTATGTTGAATTCATTGGAAGTATAATAGATTTTCTTTCAGCTCCTTATTATAACTTTGTATTTTAAGTGTGTTTCTTACAAAGAATATATTGTTGGATTCTGCTTTCTAACTAATTTTTTCTATTCTTTTTTCATTCTATGGGTGAATTCCCATTCCCATTCATGGTTACAATCATTAATTGCAGATTTTCTCCATCCTAACTCTTATAAATTGTATTCTCTTTGGTCATCTGTCCTCTTTATAGAGAAGAAATGGGGGATGCGGGAAGAGTGCACTTCATATTAATGACCAATTATTGAAGGGATCTGTTTCCACTCTACTCCCCTTCTTGTCTTATCTTCTGCCTTCTCCATCACACATTTTCATTGTATCTTTCTTTCCTTGTAACTCCCTTCTCCCCCACTCCCCTTGGGGATAGCTGTGTGGTATACTGGATAGAGCAGCAGGTCTGAAGTCAGGAAGACTCATCTTCCTGAGCTCAAAATCTGGTCTCAATCATTTATTATCTGTGTGACCCTGGTCTAGTCATTTATCTTGTTTACCTCAGTTTCCTCATCTACAAAATGAGCTAGAAAAGGAAATGGCAGACCAGTTCAATATCTTGTAATGTTAAAGAGAATTGCTTGATTAGGGGAAGCTTGTTATATAAGAGTTTAAGATCTTCCTCATCCATTAACAGGTCTCAAGCGAAGTCCATTAAAGGAAGCTTGATTAGGGGAGGCCTGTTTTATAGGAAGATGCATACCTTTTGTTAATTGTTAATGAGGCACTGGGTCACAAAGGTTGTTCCTCCAGATCTGAAAAGTGTATATATACTCAGAGGTGGGGTTTTGCTTTGGAAGCTTACTCTTTGGAAGAATGTTTCTGTGATATGACCAGATGAGACTCTGGGTAACCATTAAGGAGGCCTCTCCCCTACCCCAGTTTTTTGAAAACCCAGATGTTGGTGCTTCTCTCTCTGGTAATTACATATGTACATAGTGGTCAGGCAGTTCTGTCTGTTGATTTGTGATGTATATATTGCTTATGGTCCGGCAGTTAGAAGCCTTGTCTGTTGTTCTTTATTTCTCTGCTTGTATTTTCTCTGTTGGTATATGTGATTAAAGAAGATTGTTGACCCCTCAAAAGTTGCTTTTCTTTTAGAAAAGAAGATCTAAGAATCCATGCTAGCTGGATGTGCCAGGGCGCTTGCTGTTACATGTTTTTACCAAGAAAACCCCAAATGGGATCACAAAGAGTCAGATGTGACTTAAATGATGAGCAACAATCCTCCATTCATATGCCATGTTCCAACATTACAATTTGTTTTGTTTATGACTCATCTTTCACGTATTCCACCTTCCCTCTTTAATCCTGCTATCCCATCTCCCTGTTCTCACCTCCCTGTTTAATGTATTTCTATGCCAAATTGTACATGTGTGTATGTCTCTGTGTGTGTGTCTATATCCAATCCTTCTTTGTCCAGTTTATGTGAAAGTCAGGATCATGCGATGCCCATTCCCTCACAACCTTTTCTGCTTGTTAGTATTTTTTTCATCTTTGCATTTCTGCTATGAGAAATAATAAGTTTCATTCTTCCTCTTCCTTTTTTTCCCTAGTATATTTCTTTTTTTTTATTTCATCTTTTAGGCTCACAAAATAGAATGAAATCTACCCAGGTCTTTTGTTTTTCTTAGCTAGGTGGTCCAGTAGCTAGAGCTTTGGACTTATAGTCAGGGGCATCAGGATTCAAATTTAGAATTAGACACTTACTAGCTTTATGACTTGGCAAAATCACTTAACATCTGTCTGCCTCAGTTCACTGATCTGCAAAATGGGGATAATAATAGCACTGACCTCCCAGGGTTGCTGTGAGGATAAAACAAAATATTATCTGAAAGGTGTAATATGTATACATACACACATATATGTATGCGTGTGTTTATAATTATTATTATCATTATTTTCTTATTCTATGACCCTTGATGACATTGTGGTTCTGAAAGGATAGTTATTTCTTCTTCTCCTATTAAACACTTCCTCATTGTATATCTCCTTCCAAATGCTAAAGTATTTTATTCACCTTTCTATTTTACCCTAGACTCATGTGTTTGCATTTCAAAGTTCCTACTAAGCTCTGATCTTTTCATCAAGAATAATTGAAAGCCCTCTGTTTTATTAAAGATCTACTTTTTCCCATGTAGGATTATTTTTATCTTTGTAGGAAGTTATTTCTAATTGTAAACCTTTGTCTTTCACCTTTTAGAAAATCACATTCCAACATCTCCTTTACACACCAAATAGTTTCTACCGAGTCCTGTATGATTCTGATTGTGATTCGTTGGTCATTTAATTCTTTCTTTAGGAATGCTTATCATATTTTTTTCTGTCACCTAGAAACTCTGGATTTTGACTATGTTGTTTTTGAGAGTTTTCATTTGGGGATTTTGTCCGAGAAATAGTCAAAACATTTTTTTGTATTTTTTTACCTTAATTTCTGTTTTTGATACTTCTGGGCAATTCTATTTAGAAGTTTTTAAAATATAGTACCCAAACTTTTTATTACTGATTATGATTTTAAGGTAGTGCAATGGTTCTTAGAATATCATTCCTACTATATACCTTATATTTTCTTGTGTTTTTTTTTCAGTATTTTAATTTTCTTTTAATGATTCTTGTTGTCTCAAGTAGTTATTCTTTTATATCTTGGTCCATTCTAGTTTTCATGGAGTCCATTTCTTGGGTGAGAATTATCACTTTTTATTCTAAGCCATTGATTCCTTTCTGTTCTTTCCTCCCTAGCTACCATTTCTGTTAATATTTCATAGTCTGCCTGGGCACTGATCTGGCCCTATTCTTGTTTTTGAGAAGGCTGAGACTGGTGGAGTTTGGTAGTTCTGAGTTGTAGCGGTGCCCAAGACAATCTAGTGTCTATCCTAAATCTAGTTTCAATATGGTAAACCCCCAGAGCAAGAGGCTACCAGACTGCCTAAAAAAGGGCTCAACCAGTCCAGGTCAGAAATGGAGCAGGTCAAGGCTTCTGTTTTGGTCATCAATTGGATTGGATCTGTGAGTGGACACTGAACTTCCAACATGGGCAAGATAGAAAGATTCAGTCTCAAAAAAAAATCTCTTTTTTAATATGCTTAATCCTCAGTAAACACAAACATTCCAATATA